>JAQLOL010000025.1:21944101-21972033 GCA_029783665.1 Naso thynnoides
CTACTAGTGCTGAGTATATTGTCTGAAGTGACTTATGATTCAATATTTTCTGAGCTTTCCATAGTACGGACACACTCTGTATGTAATTGCTCTGTAATTGGTTCACATGTGGTCTCCAAGATAATAGACTGTCAATCATTACTCCTAAGACTTTGTACTCGTTTACTCTTTTGATGTTTATCCCATTTACCTGAATGTTTATATTCTTGTTGACAACCTTTTTTTCCAAATAGTATGAATTTTGTTTTTAGAAGGTTAAGCGATTGCCATTTAAACGATCCCTGAGGAGCAGTGGGCAGCCACAGGCCAGCACCATCTCCAGATTCTGAGCAAGTACCTCAGTCAAGGGTGCTGACTGGAGATAGACCTATATACATGTTGTAGTGGTGGGGGTAACTGATGCAACCGGAGGAAACTCATGCAAACATGGGGAGAACATGCAAACTCCACAAAGAAAGGCCCTGCCCCAGCCAGAAATCGAACCCAGGAGGCTTTGCTATGAGGCGACAGTGCTAACTACAAATCCAATGGTACAAATTTTGTAGTTTATGATACTCTGTCAATAAGATGGATAAACTACAGCTATTGAAATATGCTGGATACGATATCCTTGTACCTAGCATTTGAACTCCTTAATGTGCATTTCACATTTCTGAGACGATGCTGGTTGACAGTTACAGTTCAGAACACAAGGTGCACAATGGTGTTGATGAAGGATTAATAGTCTAGAAGTGACATCAGGTGCTTCTAATGTCATTCCTAATGGCATAAAGTGCAGGTCAACCACTAGTGTGGTGCTTTCAGTCTATGGTACTCGCAGCCTGGATGATGACATACAAGGATTTTAACAAAATTATAATATCAGCAAAATCATTACTTGAACATGGCCATATCTGATTAACAGAAGAGAATATCTGTTAGTGTTGCGCTCTATTAAGGTTGGTGGCAACTTCACCTTTGTTCTCAGTGAAGACTACCTGATGGTAATAGTGTGAGACAGAGGCCAATGCACAGCCTTCCAGTCATCCTATTTTTCTGTCTGTGTGCTAGTCTCTTTAACAGATTAGTCTCAGTATCTGCTTGTCTGTGTGTAAGTGCACTTTCAGTGTGTGTATGTAAGACAGTCTGCCTCCTCCCTGACCCAAATACAACAAGGCTCACTCCTGACAAGGCACTGAGGATAAATCAAGCAGTGATGTAGGAGTGCGACTGTGTTTGTGTGTAGGGGTGTGTGCAGGAAAGAGTTGATAAAGACTGCAAATAAAATTGAAAACTGTCCCACAGAGATAAGGAAAAGGTGTAAAATCATTTCAGGATGTGAGTAAAATGAAATGTTCTTCAAATTACAGGTTTGGAAAAAACACTGCACATAGAGTAAGTGTACATTACAAATCCATGACTGACACAGTCAAATTACTGTTGTTATTGAGTTAAATTACAGTTACATTGCATACACACAGTTTTCTGTCTTTTTTTTTTTTTTCCCGGGAAAAGAAATAACTGTCAGTCACTGTTTTTATTTTAGCCATGGAAACACAGACTTAAAGAGTTCTAACTCTGGAAGGTCTATAAAAATAACGGAACATTTGAGTTTATGCTCCGAACTGCGCTCCGTCAGCACTAACCCCGCAAATTTTCTCAACTTGGAAGCTTACTTCTACTCCCGATAAAAAAGATCAAATTAAATTATAGTCTGTTAATGATATTTTATTCACTTCCTTAGTGACCCAGTCAGCAATACAAAAATGGTAAGAATGGTCAGTCAGTCTGCAGTCTACAAATAAATTTGCATGGGAAAACAGAGACAGAGGGGCAGATCTCCTGTGGATGTAAATACATGAAGCTATGATTAAGGAAGCAGACTGTAAATACGTCAGAGAAACTAACACTATAATAGAAAGACAGCCAGACATATCAGAGACAAGGACAATACGCGGTCAGATGAGAGTCTGTTCAGTGTCAGACAAAAGGATCACTGAAACAATGAGCCACTATCCTCTACTGAAGACAAACAACTGGGAATGGAGCAGATTAATTGGCCTATAACACAGCACTGACTGACCCACATTCTGCATTCTGAGAATATAAACAGAGAATAAAACCAATGTTGTGTGGCTATAATATAGACTGAAATAAAAATTGATGTCACCAGTTGCGTTGTTTGTTGGAGGACCATAAACCTTGTGGAACTATACTGATCATCATTATAATTGCATCAGATCTTTCTATTAGAAAAACAAAAACCATATTCACATCACCTTTTAAAGCAACTAATTCCCTCTCAATTGCTTTAGTTTGAGCACAAAAAAGGCAGCAGTGATTCAGAAGTTTTAGGATATTTGCTATTAATCTCAAAGCTGATAGTTTGATCACAGTGATGGTTTTAGCCTTGACCTTAGACCCAAGCTCCACCCATCCTTAGGCAAGACCCTAAACTAAAGTGACTATATAAAGTTTAATGACAGTACTGTGAAAGTAAACAATTCTACAACTCAAAGAGCATAATTAATTCAAAGCAATAGTGAAAAATAAATTCTGTTTAAAAAATTATGTGAGTAAAAATTACATTTTCTAAATAGGCTAAATGCTCATATCTTCAAATTGGAATACTGTTCAACAGAGTGGAAACATCAACAAAGTAAGCTTTAGTGGTGGGCCATATGGCAAAAATATCATATAAAGATTTTTGTTAGTTAGGCTCACGATCCAAGATGTTATCACAATTCTTTTTGATGTTGTAATTGTGAGTAACATGATGTTAATTAATTAGTTACCTCTTTCCAGTGTTTACTTGTCCAGACTCCAGTTGCGTGGAATGCCTTTCTCAAATGCCTTTGTTACAGGTGTTTTGTTCTTAAAGCTCTGGCTGTGTGGTTTTTGCTAATGTACTCATGCACGACACCCAGTCTGAATGGCTGCAGATTGTTTCGGGTGCTTTCTCTGAAAGCCGATTTGCAAACCTTAGCCTAGCAGTCTTTGCTAGTAACTGTTTTGTACATCATACCTGTTTTTGGAATTTCATTTTACTGATGTTGAATTTATTTTAGGTACCATGTCTTCCATGTTGTCATCAATGCTACTACGCTGCCAAAATAAAAAAAAGAGGAGGGGAAGAAATACATATTGTGAAATACAGCTATCATTTCTTTAATGGCTTGTCTCTAGCAAAGATGTGAAATGGATAAGCAAATAGAGCAATTAAAGATTTGACTCAGAGAATTTCAGATGCATTTATGAGCCACAGAACTGCAGCTGTGAAAATATGCACCATTGCACATCGCCAGTGATCTCTATAAAAATATTTTAATTATTGTATTTCATTTTGTCTTATTGCACAACCCCATTACGTGTGTCTATCCCTAAGTGCCACTTCAAGAACACACACAAACTGAAATGAAAGCACACACACATGCACATTAGAGCAAAGGTAACAGTTGTCTGTGTGCACACTTGAGTTTTAACCTCCTGTTGTGCACAGCACACAGCATGAATGACACACATCCTGGACCCTCACACTAACATACACTGTGCTGCCACCCAGCATACCTCTTGGGTGACTTTGTGTCCCCATAGCAACCTATATTTACACCACTTGACTGCAGAAGAGTGCAGCAACCTGGGTTTAGTAGCAGCTGTTGATTTTGGATGCAGACTAACAAAGCGTGAGCGACCCAGAGAAAGAAAAACAGAGGGAAAAGCAGGGACAATGAGACAGAAAAGACACGTTTTAGAAGTAAGTATTGAAGATGAATAAGCCCAGCAAAGCATCTGTTTGCAGTTGCTAGGCACACAGTCTCCTAGGTCAGCATATGCCGTGATGCTCATATTACCAGCCATGTGGATAAAACCCCACCCAACTGCAATGCCAAGTAAGTAAACTGGCTCAGTGATAATGCCAGCCTGACCGTCTGCATTCACATTGCAGCGGTGGTCCACCACAACCTCACCACTGCCCTCCTAAATATAGTCAAATAAAAAACGCAGACAGAGCACACTGAAAAGCAAACTGCAGACAGATTTATGTTTCAATCTCTGCATTTCTTTTATATTTACTTTTATATTTTGTATATTTAACAAGTTTCAGTGGAAAAATGACAAGAACTTTGGAGCAGGAGCTACAATGTAAACACAAAAATGTTATGTTTATATAAATGTTTCTCCACAAAACACATTTTGTGTATCGTTAAGGTCTAACAGACAAGTCGCTTTTCCTTCCTCATAAATATTTGCAAAGTCCAGTCAGTATTTGAATACTTACATTGTTTTTATCTATGTTTACGCGTGAGTTGTCATCGTCTTTACTGCCTCTGCTGGTAAATTACAGCACGTATTACTGTACTTCCTCCCCCTGCTGACCAGTCAAATAGTTGGAAACCATGTGTATCATGTTACCTGCATGCCCATGCTAGTGTGTGTGCATCCTAATGTGCATCCACACGATAAACAAAACAGGACCTCATTCATACGAAACAGCTCCATAGCACTAATATAAGTTTAAAGCTCTGCATGGAACCTTTAAGCAATGCTGTTTTTTGGACTTATCATACAATAACAGGGATGGGACAGGAGACAAGATTACATCTGGCAAACACTTCTACAACATTAAAATTATGTGATAAATCGGATAATCTGCTGAGTCTGACTGTGACACACCCTTTCATTAAAATAGCTTTCAAAAGACCGATTAAATAATTCTCTAATATCAGTAAAGCTTTCTGAATTATATATAACACAACCTGATTCACTGGTAAGTGGCCAAACATCACAGGCCCAGGGTCAAACAAGGTGTCTGAGTATGTGTTAGTTAGTTTGCATGCAGTAACTGTCCTACAGTGCTACTTATCTCATTCATTGGTGAAGGTCAACATTTCATACAAGCTGTTATTGTAGCTCATAAAATTACTAATTTGTAATATTCTTTTTCATCCTTTTAACAAATAACAGAAAATCAGTAGAAGGGTGACAAAAGGGTCTATTGGGGTATAACTGCATAACAACATTTGGCCCGACTTCGACCCAACAGTATTTCATCAAATGACATGCAGTGTAACTGTCTGGGGTCGCACCTTGTTTACACTTCTAAACCGTTCTCAGAATTTGGATAATTTAATCATAACTGCGGAGCTGGAATGCTCCTCATAAAAAAATAAAAAAATAAAAAAATAAAAACTTTTTACATACAAACTGTAATTGTATACAAATAGAATTACAAATTGTTTTAAGTAGGGCTGGGAAGTCTGAAGTGGGCTAAATGATGAGTGAAGTCAAGTGAATAGGAATGCATGGTTTTGAACAAATACCTCAATATCAAAACTGCAGTAACTTTGTAGGAATGACTATTTGTGTTTAATTACTTAATTCACTGAACTTTTTGTCAAAATTATCACTAGGTAAAGGTAAATATTCAAACAGCTAGAAAAGTCGGCTATGGTCAGAAAATTACATCACTTAAGTGAACCTTAAAAACTACTGTAGGTAAAACACTTCAGTTACATTAAGAAATAATGATACCCAAAATCTAAGACGATATCCAGTCTCTTCTAATATTACAGATGTAATATCAATTTACTTGCCAGCCCCAGCCTTAAGACTGCGTTTTTTTTTAAGTCCCAGGGTTCAAAATAAGAATAAGTTGGTCACTGTTTATCTGATTATCAACTGAAAACTTCCTTTTTACCATTAAAACAACCAGGCTAGAGCTCAGAACAATATGTTAGTGTCGAGATGGCAACAGTAACATAATAACCCATGGGAATGAAAAGACAACAGCACACCTCAGGTGCTAAATGAATTGTTACTCATTGGGATCAATTAGGTTGCTTACATTCCATCCAGTTACTTGAAGGATTTACCTTCAGGATGGATTGCAATGACCTCTGGTCAGCAACCAGTGATCCAGGAGTATCTGTTTCACACCTGCTCCAAGAAGAGAAATCCACTTACTGTAACCACACACCATGCCACCCAATACTTTTTTCACCCATGTAGTCATCTTGTCCACTTATGACAAGTGACACAGAGCGCGAATGCTGTACGTTGTTCCTAGACAACAATAAATCTCAGAATAGAAGCAGGAAGTCAATGTACCCTTCAGTCTGAACAGCTGGAAAGAACAATGTCTTTTTCCTTTGAGTCTCAGGTGTTTCAAGCCATTAAGTCTATTACATCTTAGTCGTTTTCAGCCATTCTTTAACAACTGAGGCGGAGTTATTGATTGACATCCATGAAAGACCATAGTTTTCTACTTACTAATATTCACAATGCTTAGTGTAAAAATCAAGCCCCCAGCGTTGTGCCAGGCTTTTAAGATGATTTGACAAAGTGGCCAAACCCAGTAATTACGAGGCACTTGATGAACAAGACTATTTCCCTTAAGCCTATAAGCTTCTTTCACAAAGTATGCTTTGTAAAAGAAGCTTTTGTAAAACAGAGGATATTTTTTTTTAATGTACAACCCCAACACAAAACAACTTTTTTCACTATATACTCTCTGTCCAAAACTGACATTCAGAAAGTCTAGAAGACCAGCGAAATTAAAATCATTTTAACCTTGTCCATGTTAGCAGAGGGCTAAACTGTTAGCCCGCTCTAGTACACGGACTCAATGGCCCCCACAGAGAAGAGGTTATGTGGAAGATCTGGGTATTTCTATACCGTGAAGTATCACTTTTTTGGCCTCATGCACTACTGATCAATTTTCACAGGAACGAACAGGGCCCCACATCCGTTTACTCATTATTAGAAGTAAAATTATAAGGGGAGTTAACAAATAGCCTAAAATAATTACTGAGTGTTATTATTTTTTACTGGTGTACTAAGATGTGAGCTGCACACTATGCAACATATCAAGTAGACATAAACAGGTTCACAGCAGAGGAAGAATGGGGGGGAAAGGTAAGAAGTATAGTGAAGGTTAGTGAGAGAGAAACACAAGGAAATCTATGATACTAAAAAGCTTCATAGAGCTGAGGAGAAAAACGGGAATAGAAAAGGGTAGATGGGTGGAGTTCAACAGTAGGAAAAAAAGGAAAGATATGGAATGTAAGCAGAACAGCAGGAAATGATAATTAGTTTGTTCTCTATTCCCTATGCTGCCTGTGCAATTAGAGAGCTCCTGCTGAAGAGATGAGTGGACAAACATTTGTGTTACAGATGTTGTTGGTTTTTAGCACACAAGGGCAGCTTTTAAGCACTCCAGGAACCACAAATCAGGTACAGCAACATGTCTTTAATGAGGTGTTCACAAGGTTGGGAAAAATTGAGGGGACAACATGCAGTTTCTTTTTATGGATTGTACTGGTGCTTCTTTACAAGAAGACTGTCAACATAAGACATCTTTAACCTTGTGTTTCTACAGTAATACATTTTTGTATAAGGAATTGTTAATATGTCATGTTTCCTCAGCGAAGTTTGGTATAAAATTATTTCTGAAGAGTGCAGGAAGTTTACCTTTAATGCAAACATTGTATGTAGACAGTTTGTCAATACCGTAGAAACACTAGCTAACTGCTAAAACTTATCTGACATTCACTGACCGGTTTGATTAATGGTTTACCATCTAATAGTAGGTGTTTGCATTTATTACTGACCGTAGCCCATCAGACTTATTATTGGCTAATTGTATGCAGTTTCAGTTTTTTACCAGTATGCAGTAAATATGTGCATTGTGTACTTCTTTCCAAAACATGATGTGCTTGACGGTATCTTTAATGACCCATGATGAAACTTGGACACTTGCCTTTTTTTATCTTCCCGTTTATAAGAAACAATAACATTTTTTTTCACCCTGAAAAAGTTAATCTCTCTCTCTGTGACATGACCCTCTTGTTCTGTCAGCTGCTGTGTGTCTGTAGTGTATTTCCAGGTTTGGGGTTTTATTTGTTTAAATTTTCAGATAAACTTTTAACATACAGAAGTACAACCATGAGTAAAACCATACAAAAATTGACAGCAGTTATTCAAACACTAAATGACTTAATTCCAGGCCTGATGTTATTAGACTACTGCAATGTTGGCATGAAGTGATGACACTTTAATGTCCTATAATCAAGAGAGAAGCCAGAAGTAGTATTAAAGGGTTCAAAACATGCAGAATTATCACAGCTTGAGGAAAACAAAGTGCACTTCACTATTTATCAGGCAATATCACTGCTATGGCATGTCAGCTGGTGTTAGCACACACACACACACACACACACACATATGCAGTCTGTCTGTCTTACTCAAACTCACATACCAGTGACTAACATATGACTGCAGGCTTCCAGAAATAAACTTGAGCAATTCATAACAGCTGCATACAAAGAGTACAGACAGAAACACTGCACTGAGAATAGTTGAGAAGGTGTCTGCCAATGTTTTTTGCTTTGTTTTGTTTTTTAAACCAGGGACAGAGGCTGACAGATAAGAGAGAACAGGGTTGATACTGTAATGGGTCCTATGTAGCACGACATTCTAAAATAAATACAGCCAGTCTTGGTGCCTCAAATGTTTCCAGTGTATTGGGTTTGGAGTAAATTTATTCAGACAGCCTGTACAGCTTTGGTTTGTGCACAGATCAAGGACCCTATAATTATTTCTTTCTTTGCCAGGCCTTAAAACAAACTCCTGCTTAAAACCCTATACCACAAAAGACACAGCTGTAATTATTAATTTTCATACAGATTGATTAGATTGTACGTTTGCATTAAATTTAAATAAAGCCATTTACAGACCTTAATTAAGAAATTAACTACTTTATCTTATGTGTTTAGAAACTAAATTCTCCATGTATCCTTTTGAAATGCCTTTATTAGAGTTGGATGTTTTTGCCTGGTTGCCTCTGGCTGCTTGGTTGGAGCTAATGTGCTCATGTGGGATCCTTTACCTGTTTAAACTGTCCTGCATACTGATTCAGGTGCCTTCTTTTGAGGTGGTTAAAGGTTTCTTGCGTTGCTGTTTGACGTGCAAACCTCTGCAATCTTTGCAAATAACTTTTGTTTGCTCTGTACTGGTTTTGGAAAATCCAAATAGTTCCATCCGACGAGTTTTTTCATGGACGTACTCCTCCGTGGTGCCATCCACGCCATTATGTTGACAAGTAAAAAAGTAAAAAGACGGAGGAAAAGATCATGGAGATACCTCTGTTTGCTGTAACTGGATTGTGGTGTATCTTTAAGGAAGGTCTGAAACACACTAGCAAATAAGTAATTGAGGACTTGGCTGAGTAAACTACTTTGAATGCATATCAGCCACTGAACTGCAGTTGACAGAGTATGCACTGTAACTTGAAGGGCTGTACCGAATATGAAGCCTCAAAGCTTCGTTTGTAACACTGAGGAGATCCGAGGGCAGACTTGAGCTTTTGGAGGAATTCTGGAGGATCTTCCAAGTTCTGCTCTTTAATGCACAGCCAATCCCAGCGGAGACTGAGTGAGGGCAGGGCATGCCCTGGTGAAGTCACCAGTTTATCACAGGGCTAATACACAGAGACAAACAAACATTCATGCTCACATTCTTACCTACGGGCAATTTAGAGTGATCAATTAATCTGCTTTGGACTGTGGGAGGAAACCAGAGCGCCCAAAGGGAACCCACGCAGACAAGGGGAGAACATGCAAACTCCACACAGAAAGGCCCTGCCCCAGCCGGGCATCGAACCCGGGATCATTCTTGCTATGAGGCGACAGTGCTAACCAAGTTCTACCATGCCACCCACTTGATTATAACACTTTCAAACTTGTGTGAGTAACGTGAGGCAAAAAAATGAGCTTTTGTTGAGGGGCTGATGATGTCATAAAACATGACAACAGATGTTCGAGGTTTATTTGAAATTCTTAATCACAGTTTTAAAAGTCAAAAATGAAAACTGGTGCAGTCCCTTGGCACAAGATTGTCAATGCAGATTGTGGAGTAATTTAATAGGTCAGAAGTCTAGTATTGTTTTATTGCACATCCCTATCCACCATAGAGTAACTCCTCATTAAACCAATGCATTGAACGAAGGTTATATGGTAATCTTTTAATCTAAGATGTTCAGGCCCTTTGTACTTTGGTCGAGTTTCCATCTTTGCAGCATTGCATCCACACCCTCTCTATTTAAAACAGGATGGCCTGAGAAATGGATGCAGATATTACCAGATACACATTGTACCCCTGCCAACAAGACATACTGTTGCCTAAAATACTCTCTCTCTCTCTCTCTCTGTCTCTTGCCTATCTCAATTTTCACAGGAGTTGAATATAACCTATCATAAAAATAACCCTATATCCAGATGTGACCACACACACTAAAAAAGTAAATACGGTGCAGTGCAGATGTTAAGAAAAAGAGGAAAAATGAGGGAAGCACCTGCTGAGCCAGTGGCTGACCACAAGAACCTTCAGCTTCTAAATTAAGATTTTATGAACATGGAGGGTGTGGAGCTCGTGTCTGTATCTGTCATAAAATTTCTCATCATTTCATTTGTAAGACACGGTGTGAAGGGGTCACATTTACTTTCACGACGAAGTCTATCTCCAAGGCTATTTTAAGAAACTGTATGGACTGACAGAAACATATGGCATTCAAATACTATGCAAAGGGTGAGACTGACATTTTAGTCCAGCGAGCACAGCTTCAAATTCATTCACACGGCTGTTAGCAACTGGTGTTGATCTCCTACCACATACAGTGCTCATGAGTGCACATGCACGAAAGTTGGTAGCCAATAATTATCTCTGGGTGTGTACTGAGGATAAACGGACAGTCATTTCTAATCCCATACTGTATTTATCTGCAAAATCTGCTAACTCGGTCTTCCTGTGGGTGTGTTCGACACAGAAATGAGGCTTCCACAAACAGCAGACGCATTTACAACAAAATGTAAAACTTAAGCTGAATCAAATGGTAGCACAAATCCAGATGTCAAGAGTGCTGAGGCTTTTTCTAATTTTCTATTCTTTGCACTTTATGAGGGACTCTGAAGCAAAATCTATACATAAGATATCCACAAAACCTCTGTGGTGATAAATGGCAACAAATGTTCTTGTCTCTGTGAGGGCGTGTGGGATTGATCATCACTGGGGACAAAACCACGGGACCAAAGCAAACTCATAAGATTCTGACGTCACACATGATCACTAACAGAGAGGGTCTATAAACTTGTAACCACTTAGTAAAACTCTTTAAAGATTGAAAGGCACTAGTGAGGAAGGCAATAACTTCTACATTTATTTGAGCAGTTAATCTTTAGCTTCCTTTTCGCTTTTGTGGGGTTGGATACGAAAATTAAAAATGTAATAAAACACATTACACAGAGGCTGCTGGACTCAAGATCTCTCATCGCACAAACAAGCAGAGGGCAGACACGCACACAAACAAACACCAGGCCCAGACAGAAGACAGCACCAGTGTGCTAATTAAAACTGCCGTGTGCTAATTAAGCCTGTAGTGTTTGCTACAGAGAGAGATGAGAGAGGACTATAACTACCACTAGTCTTCATGTAATTACCATACATGATGCTCCAAATTACACAAAGGAACAAAAAATAAACCAGGTGCAGGGTTAACAAGTGTTTATGGCATTAATTTTACCATTTATTATGTGATCGAGCAAGCAGATTTCTGGGGAGGTTTTGGATAAACTTAATCTCAGTGGGCTATGAGAAATCTGTCTTCATTTAGTCTCTGGGGAGGGAAGAAGTTGCCTTTTGTGTCCATGCTTAATTACAGGCTTATAGGGCTCAAAACTAAGGCCTCATTCAGGCTGCCTTTGCAGGATTCCTCAAGTACACACTCGGGCTTTCTAAACACTAAGAAACAGTTACAAACACACACAAACACACACACCGCTCAGATTTCAATGGCAAGGTGTACTATAAACGAATATCATGTCCCTCAGAAGAGCAGTCTCTCCCTCCGTGATTTGCCTGCTCAATGGCTGTGCTTCGAGTGTGTGCATGTGTGCGTGTGTGACTGTGTGCGAATGTAGGTTTATGAGCTGTGCTTCATTAGGACTGGGCTATGTAGTAAAGAAGCTACTCTCCGTGTGATGACGAAAGAGACATCTCAACACAAAAGGAAGTTGTCATGGTAATTTATACTGACAGAAATGTCACACACTAGCTGGATAAAAAGGCATTTTGGTTCCACTGCCAGCCCACTCTGTGACCAGTCTACTTTGTAATTTGGCCAAAAAGCTTTTTTTGAGTGTCTAAAATCACTGTATTTAAAGGGTCTGGCTAAAGAGCCCTATGCTTGAAAGATCAGAGGCAGAAACAGACCGAACCTCATTCACCTCAACTTCACTTTATCAAAAAGTATCACTGCAGCCCGTGTTGTTAGTGGCCATCTTTCTCTTTTACTGTATACCTGCAATACAATGCTGTTGAGCCTTTACCACACAGCTACTGCACAGATGAAGTACTCTGCAGGGTCCTGAGGATTTAATGCATAATGGACAAAGGTGTGATCCATCTTCAAGTGACAGCAGGACACACAGAAATCCCATCATTATATAATACTTACAAAGCTGACTTAAGGTTTGATTAGGTCAGCAACATTTGGCTCTACAGCACACAGCTATTACAATAATTACTACCCAAGTAGCACATCATTACACTGATGGAGAATCACACCTAGTCGGTGAGAAACTTACAAAGATAGTCAAACTCATTAAGCTAACATTATACCCCTGTAAGTTATGATACATGTCCAGTAGTAAGACCACTAAAAACCAGTATATTATCTTGCAATAGCGCTGTAGTGTAATGTTGTTCAGTCAATGGGAAACTATTAAAAATGACCAAATAAGTTATTAAGGCTAAATTCCAAAAGTCAGACACTGTCTGTAATCTACCCACGGAAAACCCATTCATCTATTTCTTTGTATCAAATCGACATCTGAAAGGTCAGGAGCTGCTCACCTCCTGTATAAAAAGTTCAAAGAGTGAGTAGTACTATGCAGACACTGCTCCCAACAGTAACATATTTTGCTCTACAAATTTACTGACAGTAATGACACGAGTTTATTGGTGTAATTGGGTTATGGAAATATACAACACAACAAAAGGTCTTTTTTTTTCACAGAGGAAATTCAGACTTGTGAAAGCAGGAAAAGCACAGGTCTCAGTAATAACATGAAAAACAGCTCCCTTGTATTTGTGTCCCAGTAAGACAGACCAGTGGGTCATCACGCACCATCTCAGCATCCTGAAACTAAAGCTGCTTTATGAATTTCAGCAATCGGTCATTTTAATACTTGCACTTGTGCCATTATTAGTGTCATGTCACTGACATGTCGAAATATTAAAAAAGACCTGCACTGGCCCAAATAACTCAATCAAAAACACATCTTGCACTGCAGCTGTTGCTGTTGTTCTTCCACCAGTGAAAGGCCATTTGAGTTTCCCTCTGCTTAAAGCTGTTCATACTTATTGTCTGTGAGTGGCAAATAGGCAGCAGGCAAATGGAGAGCAGGGTGTTTTGGCTGCTGGAACACTCTCTCTGTTGTCAGTGCTCACTATAGACTATAAATGCTTTTTAAGTGTTGCTGTGGATGCTCTTATCCGTTCGGAAAGGGCAGCAGTCGTAGGGGCTGCAACTCGCTGTAGCCAAAGCAATTTCTCTCATTGACCAAAATAATTTACTGCTATTCAGAAACAAAATCCACTAATGGCATCAATACATAACCAAAAACAAGTAGGCTTTTCATAGAAATGATAAAGTCAAGGCCTGCCTGACAAAATAATGTTACTATTAAACACCAAAAAACAGCGTAATGCATAATGCATACTGGTGAAGTGGCAAAGGTAACGAGAGATTTGCGCAGTTTTTAATGAGCCGAGCAGTTTGTTTTTTTTTTCCGAGCTGAAATTAGACTAAATATTTCGAAAGTTCGTTTAAAAAACAAGCAAACTGTCAGAGGAAGAACATGTAGAATATAAATCCAGAAATTAGCCCCCAGGCCAGCTTGTTTTTGAAGCACTCACCCTGAAGGCGGTTTTGAAGACTCGGTCATCGCTGTGATTAACGGTAGATGTCCAACTTCAGATGATAGCGGCTCCCAAATTCTGCTGTTACTCAGAGCCGTTGGTTATCCATAATGCTTTAACCTGCGAATTAGCACATCGAAATCAAATCAATTTGTGGCCGTCTGGTTTGCTACCTGTCTCGACCGGGAAAACAGCCTCTTTTTGGCCAGAAAAGAGTTTTTTATTTGCTATAGCAGGTCCAACAAGTGACAGACAGTGCGCACAGATGACAGTTGAGTGTGACCTGAGAGCACAAAGACCGCAAAGTGTCCGTTAAAGCTAACTACTGCACGACAAATAGCCTAAAAGAGGAAATGCCATGGCAAAGTGCAACTTACTTTAGCCAAGAAGGTTGTATGGAGTCATTTTGGTTGAGTGGGTTACTTGTCCAATCCACTTGTTTTAATCTTCGTAACCCTCCGGCTGAATTTGTCAAACTACCTGAACTAAACAATCGAACTTCCGGTATAGCGTTTCAAAATAAGAGTTCTTATCATGGAACACCATGTTTGCATTCACTGATGATGTGACGAGGTAGCAATCACCGGGTAACTCACCATCACTGACAGTATGAGCTCACCATATATATGCGATACATGGCCCACAATCAGAGGCGGTCCTGGCTAGAACAACAACAATAACACACACCCACCTGACAAGTCCTGCAAAGATGTGGCTGCAGAGGTGGATGGCTCCTCATTTTGGCCAGTGGGAGCTGCCCCAAAATATTTCAGAAGAGCCCCTGAATTTACAATTAACATACAATATGTAAGTGAGATCACGCTTAACATGCATCAGTTACCCAATTAAAATAAACCATAAAAATGCGCTATTTATTATAATTTGTTAACATTCTATTAACTAAGCATAACACACAACAAATTATTCAAAAAGTTCTATCACACATAGCTTACAAAATGTCATGTCAATGTATATTAGAAGTTATTTAAGTTAGCATAGACCCACATATAGCATTAAAAATTCCACAGTCAGGAGGTTTTTTTTTTTACCAAATCCCCAGACTAATAGGCCTATGTGAACTTAAACTGGTTGTGTTGCAAATACAAAGTTTATGGGTGCCTATGGGCGAAATTAATTGCATGACATGATGCCTCAAATTCTAAAAGTTGCTAAAAACAACAACATCAACAACTAAAAGCCAAATACTGTCATATTTTGTGGCTAGGTAGCAACATATTAGCAAGAGGCTAATAAATAGCGTATAGGCCACTGTATTATTACATAAGGATAATATCACACAGCAAGTCTACAATAATCGATATATTGCAAGACAATTCTAAGGGGCCATCTCGATATCTAACTAAAGACAATAAAATGCATACATTACATAAGCTACATGAATACAAAGATTGTGTTTGTTCCACAAATGTAAAAGCCGAAGTGGACCCAGACTTCAGACAAGAAGACTGTTGCTTCTCTTAACCTTAAATTCTTTTTACCGCTGTCTGACATTAGCCTGCTGTCAGCTTTCTCCTCTGCCAGTTCATTTCCATTCATGTTACTCACATTCATGTCATAAGCGCCACCACAAGGAGTCATCAAGTAGTGACGCTGCTGAGTCAAAGTGGCAAGAAAATCTGTTCACGGCGACACATTATTTCAGATAAAATAGCCTACTGATATTTGGCGCCAGCGATTCGATAGGTGTGTCTCAAAAATCAGAACGACGATATTTTGTTTCACCCCTAGAGGTTATAGGTTTCTAATCCACTTACTTTTCATTCATTCATATGTGATAGGCTACATAAGGGGTTTTTAACCGCCTCTTTTAACACTCTCGGAGAAATTTGACTCTTATTTGGAAGGTAAAAATAGAGAGTTTCCTGTTTTTGTTACAGCTGCGTCTGTCTTATTTGACGCAGCTTGACGCAGCTGGCCGGCCCGCCTTCGTCAGCAACTCTCACGTCAATCATCCTCATTGGGAATTCACTGAGCGCCAGCTGGAGAGCGACAACACGAGGATACACGGAGGCGACAACACAAATATAAAGCTACTCAGATAAATACAAACAAAAAAGTCTATAACAATCACAGATTAACAAGTATTTCATTTATGAAATAGGCTACTGTTGTATTATTCTTATTTTTCTTATTCATCTTATTAATATTATTATTATTATTATTATTATAGTTTCATTGAAATTCTTCAATAGGAATTCAAATCTCTTTTTTTCCCGGTATGTTTCTCCCGGCATGCTTTGTGCTTGCCCATGCAACACCGCCCCCCGCACAACAAAGGTAGGATCCACCACCAGAGGTCACTCAAAGACTAGTCCATGGTTCTCCTGCAGACAGATCTTTGGGGTTAGTGGGATGGCATAAGCCTACTGCATGTCAACTGAGAAAGGCACCACCACTACACCATAGTATTAATAACATAAATGAGCAGATGAAGAAAGTATATATGAGCTAAAACAAGATCAGTGCCTGTGTTCCAAAACAGCATTTCCCTGATGTAGGCCTAGTCAAGATTTATCATTTGTAACACATTTATGTCTGAGCTACTTTTTCCCAAATAGGCCACATGGTTAAAAAAAAAAAAAAAAAAAAAAAAACAAATTTATTTTTACATTTTTTTAAAACTGACACTCATTTGGTAAAAGTCTGACATATTGTGGAATTATTTTATATATATATATTGTTATTTTTAGTCCTTCTCAGTCTACATCAAACATTTGTGAACTTTAAGCTTCTGATAAGGATCTCTCAGTCACACAGGAAATAACACTTCTTTTTTTGTAACACTCATTAATAAGGAACTGCAGACTTACACACTGTCACTTCATCACTGCTCGTTTGAGGACATCACATTATAAATATCTGGACAGAAAAATAAGGAATCCTGAAGTGTCACGACTGACTGCATCACGCAGAAAAGGCACCGATATATCAACATGTCAGGTGAATATATTTTAATAACTGGAATTTGATTTAAATGTATCAATATTTATATAAATCAGTGTACTATTGACTTGTTTAAGAGATACTGTGAGTGATCTCTTTTTTTTTTTTTGATGCCTAAGCCTTAGCAGGCTACATTACTGTAAGTTTTGTGTCATTTTTTTGCGTTTAAATTTAAATGCAAATGCTGTTTGATTTATAATGTCTTTGGATCACCATTTGGATCTTTATTAAACAATTGTTTAAATCTCGAGATTACTATTTCATAATGTTCGAAAATGAAAAAATACAAATACTGGATAGTTTTCAAAAGTCTTTAATTTTCTTTTCTACATAGACTACAGCCTACAAGCATGTAGCATGTAATCCCATCTACTAAGGTTGATAATATAACAGTTTTAACTAATGAAAATCTGAAGTCATTGCGATTCAAGACTCAAAAATCTAAAAATAATTTCTTATGTGTAATGCATCCAAAAGAGACCATGATAACATTAGACAAACAGAGTAGAGAAGTACCCAAGCCAAACAGATTAAAAAGTATAGCCTGATGCACCTGCTGTCTGCTGAAACTGGCAGCGAAAGCCCTTATGTGTGTACAGCAGGTTGCATGTAATCAAACTACTTTGACACCAGTGTCTGCAATGGTAGCCTGTATCAGTAGCTATAAATCCACAGGTAGGCTGTTCATTAAGTGTTTACATTGATTTTGACAACTCCTTGTTGATTGATGTACAGTGGGAATGGAGTGTTTCTTGCAAGTGAGTAAATTCCCTTCGCAGACCAGCAGGAGGCAGAATAACCTCCTTTATCAATGAACTCCACTGTTAATGCCATTAACAGAGCTGGCTAAATATATTTCATTTAAATAGTTCTTCTGATTTAGATGGCCTGCTGTAAGAGTTCTGCTTTTACAATGGCGGAAGTAGAATTTTGGTTTGTGGTGCTGACAGCACAGAAAGAAAATCTCACATAAAAATAGCATTTCTCACATGGTAGCACCATTCTATATTGGGGGTTACAGCAACCATCTTCCATACATGTAAGATGGTCGTTGTAATGTATTAGGCTACATTATATGTTAATGCAAAGTAGGCTTATTAGTCTAATCTAAAGTAGATAAGATGCTGTAAAATGTGAAACTTATTTAAAAAATGCTTCTCTCTGCAGATGATGGAGGAAATACCACCATCACCACAGCGACGTCGGATTTTTATTCACAATATTATGACGGGCTGGAAGACGTCTATGTTTGCGACTCCGGCAACGCGAGCGCGTTCGGCAGAGTGTTTCAACCCACTCTCTACAGCCTTGTTTTCATCCTCGGCTTCATGGGTACGTAAAGAGAGAGAGAGAGAGAGAGAGAGAGAGAGAGAGAGAGATCAGACACCACAAACACGTGATTTACGCAAACACTGACAGTCTGAAGACACAGGCCTGCATACACACACAAACACACGTACACACACGCTCGGTAAAACTTTCTAAAGCCAAGTGTATTGTCTCATACTAATTTGAATAGGCCTATTACCATTTTTTAATATTTTTTATAACATCACTCATTTATATTATTGTTATTATCATTAGGCTACTTTACTTTGACATATTACTGTTATTATTGACTTTTATGCAGCCTGGTATTAGCCTGTGATGCTTTGGCAGTAGTGTTTTGTTACATCCATGCCCATGAAGTTTGTTAAATTGCAATTTGCCTAATTGTGTGTGTGTGTGTGTGTGTGATAGAGAGAGAGAGAGAGACAGAGAGAGAGAGACAGAGAGAGAGAGAGAGAGAGACAGAGAGAGCTTTATGGGGCTTAGCCTGTATACTTGATTTTTTTTCTTTTCTTTTTTCTTTAGGCAATGGCTTAGTGGTGAGTGTCTTGGTGAAGCACCGCCACCAAACCAACCTGACAGACATCTGCCTCCTCAACCTGGCCCTCTCCGACCTCCTCTTCGTCATCACGTTGCCTTTCTACGCTCACTTCGCTCGGGTGGGCGAATGGGTTTTCGGGGAGGTCATGTGTCGTTTCGCCACCGTGTCCTACACCACCGGCTTCTTCAGCAGCATCTTCTTCATGATCGTCATGACGCTGGACCGCTACATGGTCGTCATGCACGCGCACATTTGTGCACGTTATCGCTCGGTGAGAGTGGGCGTCGCGCTGTCCGTCGCGGTGTGGTTACTGAGCCTGGGTGTGTCTCTGCCCGCTTATTTCTTCACGACGGTGACCCAAGAGCTTAACGGGCAGAGCTGTCACCCAGACTATGAAAACGAGGCGTTTAAGTACTACAGCGTCTTCACAACAAATGTACTCGGTCTCGGGATTCCCCTGCTGGTGATGGTGGCTTGCTACTCCAGGATCCTCCCCATACTGGTGAACATGAGGACCACAAAGAAGCACCGCATTGTCAGGCTGATCATCTCAGTAGTGGTGGTCTTCTTCTTATTCTGGACCCCGTATAACATCTGCGTTTTCTTGGATTTTCTCAAAGATGAAGGTAAACTGCCAGCTTACTCATGCGAAATGGATACAAGTTTAAGGGTGGCGCTGTCAGTGACTGAAGCCATTGCTTACACCCACTCCTGCCTGAACCCCATCATATACGCCTTTGTTGGACAGAGGTTTATGAAACGAGCCTTGCAGCTGCTGAGGAGCTGGACACCTTGCCTGCCCCTGGTCTCACATTGGTCAGACAGCTCATTCAGGAAGAGCTCTGTCACGTCCAGGTCCTCTGAAGTCACCCCTACTTTCATTAAGTAGAAAGTGGAGCTCATGTGTCATGTGTTTTGTGGACATAATCGCCTGCAGTTTGATATGTTTTCATCTTTGTTATTCCTGTTGGTAGGGTTACCCTTGTTTATGTGGCTTGAGTTGTTTTGCCACTTTTACTTTCCACTAGTAACAGTGTTAATCATCAGCCATGACGAATGTTGCTTGGATTAAAATGCTATGCAATGCTTCTCTTTTTCCTGCTGACATTGATGGAAACTCGACCACACTGCAAAATGACTGAAACTTCGAAGTTTTGAACAGGATGAAACCACAGAGTTTGTCAATGCCTGATGTGTGTAAAGTGTTTCCACTTTGAAAAAAACAAAAAACAAAAAAAAGAACAAAACTTTTTCACACATTTTTGTCATTGAACCTGCAAGTTAGCGGAAATAGACATTCATGCGACAGGGAAAAGCCACTTTCTTGATTTTCAAAGACTCAAATTAGTCTGTCACGACATGGAATTGTTTTGCTAAATTTGCTGGTGGGAAAAGTCACACAATGTTCCGAGAAATGAATCAAAGCTACGAAGGCAAGCCAAAACAGAGCTATGCACAATCATTCCATTCATTCATTCTAAACTGTAACTGCAATCATAATTGTATATATGTACAGTATACTGCATTTATTTGCATTTATTGTGTCCCATAGCCACATTCTTTATTTGTCACTGTATCACGTGCCATGAGTTATGATTGTAGTGGTTTGTTTTGCCAATTAAAATCATTAAAGTTTTAAATCTTCTCTTTTGTTAGGGACAGTCTTCTTTTTTGGCTGCTCCTTTAGGGGTTGCCCCAGTGGATCTTGTGTCTTCATCTTTCCATGTCCTTTGAATCTTTCCACCTGCATGTCCTCCTTCAGTGCACCTATAAACCTCCTCTTTAGCCTTCTCCTTCTCCTCTTGCCTTGCAGCTAAATCTCTAACATCCTTCTCCCGATGCATCCTGAGTCTCTCCTCTACATTTGCTCAAACCACCTTAATCTAGCCTCCCTCGCTTTGTCCCCAAGCTTCCCAATGTGCACTGTCCCTCTAATGTACCCGTTTCTTATCTTGTCTACCCTTGTTACTCCCAGAGAGAATCTTTCTTTTCACCTCTGCCACCTCCACCTCCCCCTCCTGACTTTTTGTCAGTGCCACCATCTCCAGCCTGCACAGCATAACTGGTCTCGCCACCCTGCTGAGGACCCTCCCGTTCACTCTTGCTGGTACCCGTCTGTTGCAGATGACTCCTGTCACTCTTCTGCATCACCCTGCCAGCACTCTCTTCATCGCCTCCCTCCCACAGTCTCCATTACTTTGAACAGTTGGCCCCAAGTTTTTTAAGTCATCCACTTTTGCAACTTCTGCTCCCTGCAGCCATCATTATCATTATCAATGAGTGATGGTAATCTTACACTGCACTTCTCTGAGGTAGTACCAGGTGTCATATTAGTACCATGGCAAAGGCAGTTTGTTCTGCAGAGCCTTGTGCTGGAGGAGAAACAACAGTGACGGCTACATTATTGTAAGCATGTTTACTTCATGATTCAAGTCGAAAATATATTGAAAATGAAACAAAACCCCTGTAATTCCTGATGAGCTGAGTGTGATTTTCAACAGCTCATATCGCCAAAGTGAGACATAGGGCTCCTCATTAGAATACAGTTTCCCCTCTACTCCCTTTGTGCCTCATGTTAGCACATTTAGGGACATTTCTGAGAAAAAACCACGCTCACACCTCTGCGCTAGTTTGTCGTAATGCAGAGGAAATAACAAACCCCAGCTCTCACCTTACCAGAAATGTGCTCTGCAGCAGGATTTGACACAAAAAGCGAGCAATGCAAGCTGAGAGGACGGCGTAGGCTTGATGCTGGGCACATGAACATACATGCACAGGAGCAGTGATTTTGGCATATAATGTGGTAAGAATATTAAATAATTAAACTTTAAAATGTTTAGCTGCTGTTATCTGGTGATACCCCATCTCTCACACCTTCCATGTGATGTATAGTAGAGGATATGTGTGTGTAAACAAGCCAGCCACAGGATGTGGGGGTCGGCATGGGCGTCAAAGTAGGCTGAATTTGTCGATAGAGGGGGGGAAAGAGTCTGATATGTGGTTTGAAAGAGGTCACATGAATTTGATTATACTCCACATAGAAAGAGTTTGTGGCATTCATAGAAAGATAAGCGTTAAATCTAGTGTAAGTTGTACGTGACGGTGTATCCTCGACATTAAGAGTGACAAAGTTAAAGCTAAAGTAACTCCACAAAACCAGTCATTCCTGTAGATTTCTGTTAGATTTGGAAAATTGTTTTTAAGTCTGAAATGGCAGCAGTTAGACTTTAAAATATTTGCTACAAAAGACTCCCAAACATGACTCACTTAGTGATGATGATTCTGTCTGAGAAGGTCAACTAAAAGGCCAGGAAAGTCCAGTGATATCTCTGAATTCCCTTACATTCACACATGAATGTTTTTCAACTTTTTTTGCCTCTCGCTTTTGCTGATAGTTTTTTTTTCTTTGTAAAATGTTCAGTGTGAAACATAGAGGAGCTCATTCATCATCATGATGGTGTGGAACGCCGTGTCTGTTGTAATAAAAAGAAGAAAAATCATTTTCCAACATCTGTTTCTTGTAGATTTTTTGAGTGGAAACAATTCCGAGCAAAAAGGGAAGAGTTTCCTCAATAGCACCAAAAAGAAGAATCAAGAGTCAAAAGACTTTGTTGCTGACAAAGTAAGTAGATTTACTTTTACATACTGGATTAGTAACTTTGGCTTCACATTAGAATGAGAAGATATTCAAGTCAAGTATAAGGGAGAAACTGAGAAAGAGCAAGATATGATGAAAACAGAATTTTGTCAAATGAGAGTTTTGACATGAAATGGTTCTTGTTTAAAAAAAAAGGCTTAATTTACAGATAAAGGAAGTTTAAGACTGTTGACCGAGTCTGTCTTAATATATTTAATTGAAGGTCTGAGATAGATTCCAGATCTCCCAGAACAACTTGTGCTGAGTTTGAACTCACCCACATGTTGCAGCAAGTCCAACAAGCTGGGTGGTTCCTTTGTAGGATAAAGCTGCATAAAACTACAACTGCATAGAGTTTCTAACAAAAGAGCACCAATGTGTGTCTCAAATACCCTTTCAGTCTCTTTTTTAGGGCTACAGCTTGTGCTATATACATGTGATTGACCTGGTTTAATATCAGCATGGGCACTTGTTGGTTAAGTTCGGTCAGTAACAGGAAATGGAATAAATTACCTTCGCAAACGCACACAGACACACAGGCACACACAAGAAGGCCACAAAAATGCAAAAAAAAAAAAGTACAAAATTTTTGAAAAAGAAAGAAAGGAAAAGAAAAAAGAGGAAGACTATCATCATTATCATTACTTTATTCATAGAATATATATATTTATTTTTGGCTGTTCTTTGAATTGTAGTGTTTTCCTTGATGGTAATTCTGGTAATTACTGAACTGTTTTGCTAAAAATGTGGTGTCACCCTGTCAGTTTTGACTTCTGCATCTGTTGTTTGTCTACACAAAGGGCCACAATGGCTTTAGACTTTATGGTGTCACTCTGGCTATTTTGTACTTTAATATCCAGCTTCACATCCCCCAAAATCAACTGTGTTTTCCCAAAGTAACCCTTACATGTTCTGTTTCTCCTCACACAGCAGTATGAACAGTACATACGAGCCAGCCATATACATGGAGGCGTACGACTATGATTACAATACCTCCTGTGATCTGAATCCCAGTCAACAGTTGCCTGATAGAGACGTGGTCCAGCCCGTTCTCTACACGCTGTTTTGCTTTGGACTGCTTGGTACGTTCCAAAAGGCCTGATTCTTAAGGAGAAAGTGAAGCATGTAACCTTTTCTGTATGTGTTTTTACTGCATTGAGTAGACATGGATGCATACAACAGATAGATATGCGCCACAGTTTAGTTTGGAATCCAGTAGTAGTTAGAAATACAAAATAACAATAAATAATTTCAAGTGATTTCACAGGAAACATCACTGTTCTGTGGGTTCTCCTCCGGTACATAAAGCTGAGGACTATGACGGATGTATGTCTCCTCAACCTGGCTCTGTCTGACCTTGTGATGGCTTCATCTCTGCCCCTCTGGGGCTACAATTCCCACAGCCTTGCTTTATGCAAACTGATGACATTAGTCTATCAGGTAGGATATACATATATATTTTTATTTTATTATTGAGGAAAACTCATTAGTGTTTGAAAAAAAAAATCTGCATATTTTGTTATGTAAAATTCAAAATTAAACTCCTCCTTATAATTTAGAAAGCAGACTGTATAAGGACGTGCAGATTCATTAATTATTAGGACCCCTTCAACCCTTTTTACACAATAAATATTTATTTATGGTATTTTTGTAGAGGTGTGAAAAGTTATTTGTAGGCTAATGCATTCACCGACTAACAGAACACTGCATCTATTAAGTCAGTGCATAAAAAAGGGGAGGTATATTTAGGTTGCCAGCTCTACATGTAGGTGTCAGTATTAACACAAGTGTAATTATCATGAGGTAGGCCTACATATTTGTCAGGAAACAAGGTGAAAGTTGGTACTCTTAAGTGATGTGTGTTGCAGCCACTGTGGTACATTGCCGGTATGAGGAAACTCACTGAGGCCGCAAAAAAGAGTGACAAATGTCACGTAATCTCACATCCTGTTCTGACTTTGCTGTCCCCTCTGCCTCTCTTAACAGTTGGGCTTCTACAGTGGCACCCTTATTGTGACCCTACTGAGCATCGACCGCTACCTGGCTATCGTCCATGCTGTCGCAGCCATGCGAGCCCGGACACTTTGCTATGGAATCATAGCCAGCCTCACTATGTGGGTTGTATCTGTCATCATGGCAGTCCCTCAGGTCATATTTGCCACCTTGGAGATGGATTTAGAGGTCAACACCTCTGAGTGCCAGCCATACTATCCAGATGGAGAGGAGCAGTTCTGGAAGAAGCTGCGAAACTTCAGTGAGAACACAGTGGGCTTGTTTGTGTCCCTTCCCATCATTTTTTTCTGCTACGTGAGAATCCTCGCCGCGTTGTCCAGGTCCAGAAACTCAAACAAAAAGGACAGAGCTATAAAGTTGATTTTTACCATAGTGTGTGTGTTTGTGGTGTGCTGGGTGCCCTACAATGTCATAGTGTTCCTTCAGACACTGCAGCTACTTGAAATTCTGAGCACCTGTGAGATTTTAAAAAACATCACCTCGGCCATGAGAATTGCTGAGATCATTGCACTGTCTCACTGCTGTGTAAATCCAATCATTTATGCATTTGTTGGGGAGAAGTTTCGGAGATCACTCACCAAAGCACTAAGTAGATACCCGTGCTTCAGTCAGCAGAACAGATGGGCTCTCAGCAACAAAGACACCACAGAAAAAGAGACTTCTAATACACCTGTACGAACAGATTATTAGGCACTATAGATGCAACTTGCTCTTGTGTGGTCGTGTTGGGTGCGTGTGTCATGTAATGTTGCTGTTTGTTTTTATATTCAAAGATTATAAAGGTTTAAATGAGTGTATGTTTGAAGTGCCATGCATATGTTTGGTGCTTATGGCTGTAAAGTTACTAAAAACAAGGCAATGCTTTATATGGTACATGTATAGAAATAGTGAAAGATTTATTCAAATGGAGTAGTTTTGTATAAGTTTGCAATCTGTAGAGCTATATTGTAACCACAACTAAATAAAGATTTTCTTTTATGGTAAATGAGAGAAAAATTATTTTGGCATTTGATTTGTGAATTCAAACCTGTACGAATGAGTGTTTCTTATGGGTGGTGAATGCCACAAGCTGAGCATCTTGCAGCTGCAGGGCATCATCATGCATGAACTTTAGGCGATAAATCCCATTTCATTTCTTACTTTATTTCGCTTTCATCCAAAGCAAATTAATCAACATTTTTGTTAATGCACCAGTGTGAGGCAGACGGCCTCAATTTTCAAGTGAAGTTTTTTTTTTTTGTAGGCAAGATGGTTTGAAGAAAATGAGGTGAAAGCTGAAAAGGGACAAACTGTGGGCAACAAGACAGGATAAAAACAGCAACAGCAAAATAGGCTTCCCCTTCACAGAGTGCGATTCATGCAGAGCAACAGGAAATAGCAAAACGTAAACACAATAATACAGCAGAATTGTTCATTACTTGGTATATGAAGACATGAACATCAAGCTGCACAGTAATGATAAAGCCATTTTTAGACACATACAGACATGCAGAACAGCAATAAGTGATGAGATATAAATAAAATATCACAAATCGATGACACATTGCTAATGCAACGCAGGGTCATAAAAGACAACTGTAATAGAACAGACCACACTGCTAATAAAGCACCAGTATATATGACGTGAAGTCTTGGGCCAGGCAGGCCACCTACTGGACACAGGACATGAGACAAGCAAAGAGCAAGTTAGCTAGTGATAAAAAACAATAACATAAAATTAACCAATGTTTTTTGTAGATATTTACATGTCAGGTTTTTTAAAAGCAAAGCCTGCGGATGTTGCTCTAACTTAAGCTAAGGGGCAGTGTTTACCTTCAGCTGACTGTGTTTCATAACTGATGAGCTGTTACAGAAAAGCATGACTGGCAGATAGAGCTGGACCTGTGAGGGAGTCAAAGCAGATTTCGTAGATCTGTTGTTTGAATTCGCCTGGTTAGTTAAAGCACTGTGTGGTGATGGACATGTCCTTTATGATCTTAAACAGGTGGTGCTCGAGTTCAGCTTGTCTGCTATGTTAAGTGGGATATGATTATTGCATTAATGCATAGCTGTGCTTCAGAAGCTGCCGCGCAGTTTCTGGATTCTTGAAATCTTTCTTGGTAATATAACAGTTGTGAGAACTTTTTTTGGACACAAAGAAAGTAACTTACTTCTTATGCACTGTGTTATAAAATAACAATAAACTGAAGTAACTTTCAGTCCAGACTGCACCAAAAGCTTTGTCAGTAGTATCACTTCCTCAAAGCAGTAGAGTGGAAACGTGCACGCAGAGCCCTGCAAGCCTACAGCTGTTTCACTCGGACTCAACCTGCATCCTCTACACCTCTACATTTTGCACATGTGGACTTGTGGTTCTGAGTACCAGCAGACACTGTGGGCTCTTAAGTGAGCGTTTCGAAAAGCATTTTCAGGAAATAATAAACCACATGTTATATGCAAGTCTGCAAGCCCACCTAAAATTTGGTTAGGGGGTGGGTATAGGTTTGCACACTTGTTACACCTTCTTTTTTTGTGTAACTTAAAATGCATTGTCAAACTGAATCCACGGCTGATTATTCTTTGTAGCATCCACCTCTGCCTCTCGTGAGCCACAATGAACAACATCAGCTATCTTGTTAACAGCACTGGCAGGTAAAGTTTTTGTTTGTTTGTTTTGTTTTTGGCTTTTTCATGTACATGCTTTTACATGACATCCCACACAGCTATTTCTATTATTTTTATCTATTATACTATCAATACTATTTCTGAATAATCTGCAGCCTGCAACAATGCAAACACACTAATACTAAGATACTAATGTGTTAGAATTAAAATAGATGATAGTATTTAAAAAAAAACAAAAAAAAAACAAATATGGCTTCCTTGATTAGGTGTACATTTTTTATTGGAAAAATTAGCTCAACTTTTTTTTTTTTTTTGGTTTTTGGTTTTTTGAACTGATCATCAAGGACACAGTTGTGGTAATAAGGTTTCACACAGAATACAAATAAAATACTTAGTTTGTCATTCATCCATCTATTCACTTTAACAGCAACCATTTTTTCCATCCTGTTTTATTATTTTTGCGCAGTTACAACAAATATAGTTTGAGCCTATGTATATGTTTTAGTGTATTGTGTATACAGGGCAATGTGACTACACATATATAGTACATAACAGATCATATTTTCAATATTTTACTTTTGAGGTTATTTTTATCTTTACATCTCAGTATTTTGCTACTGTTTTTTTATTATAAATAATTTCTCTCTCCTTAAAAAAACAAACAAAAAAAACCAGCTGTAAGATATTCTCTGGAGGTCCTAAAGTGCATTTCATGGCACATTGTATTGTTTGCTATGTGTGTGTGACAAACGAAGAACCTTGAATCTCGATCATTTATCCAAAGTGGCAATGATATAAAGTGCACCATCTACATAATGTTATATTGCCCTTGCCTTTAAAAAAAACACACTATATTAAAAAAGGGGAAAAAATGCTTTCATTATTATCATA
>JAQLOL010000025.1:21995770-22014421 GCA_029783665.1 Naso thynnoides
TGTTTGTTCAGTTTTGCTATGTGTTATGTGCAGTATGCAGGCTGGCCTCCTCTTCACAGTAATGGTGGCTCCTTGGGGAATCTGTAGGAGGAAGGCTCTTAGAAAAGAATAAAGGATAAACGGATGCTTGAGGCTTTGTCTGAATACTTTAAGCACACATCCACCTGTCTGTCTCACTCCTTCTTACCTTTAACCTGCCCCATTTACTCCTCCATTGCCTTGACATTTTCTCTTTAGTTTTATTTATCATCATCAGTAATGCCGTTGCAAGCTACAGAATGAAGAAACAAAACCCCTCGAAAGGATCTAGAAGCTATCTGAGCGAGAAATCTTCGGGTGACAATATTAAAGTCGGATTTCTCATGTGCAACATGAGCCCAACTCTGACACAACGCAGCAACTCTGGATGAGACCTTTTCACTTCCTGTAAGACTTTACAGCTTAAAAAAAGGTAACAGTGTGATTTAAGAGTATTCCTTAGTCTGCTGCGGATACGTGAAAGCAAGAGAGAAAAATAACTCCCTTAAGTTGATAAAGAATGTCCGTGATTACCCAAGGATGCAAAGTGTCTTGTTTTCTACCAAAAATAAAAGTTTTTGGATACACTCCTACGCTGATGTTACTGGTATTGTAAACACCAAGTTAATTGTAGCTACAGCTGAGAAAACTCTTCTCTAGGTGCAGAAAGACCTCAGGAGACAATATTCTCATTACACAGATTATCAATTGCATCTCTATGTGGGCTGGAGTTGAGTCAAGGACGATACTCTCCTCCAACTGCATCACTTCACATTGCGATTTGTTAAGGTTCAAAGCTTAAAATAATCAGAAAAGCAATGAGCTTCCTTATGTTTTTGAGAAACATATTAAACTGTGAATACAAGAAAATATTGTAGGATCCTGCACTGCAGCTTGAAAGGTACAAAAGATTCAGCCTTCAGTATCTCTACCATGCAGTTTTTTAAGTGATTAAAAAGATGCATCTGCTGCTGAAGATTAAACGAGGCCTCTTATGAATGGCAGGTGGGAAATTCTGCCTTCCTTCATTGACCACTGAATGAATGCCTCTGCATGTGAACATGCATGTTGTTTAGCTTCGGGGAGACTTATTTTTACTGCACTCTGCTGATACGAAGCATGTGTTCTCACATTGCATGCAAGGGAAGAAGAAAGCACAGTTCCCAGAATAACAAGCATCTCCCACATCAGGCAGCGTTAAAACTCTAAAGCCATCTGCTCTGAAACTCCTCTCACAATCTCATTCTTACAAAGCCAAGGTCAGCTGGAGATATCGACAGCATAACCTGAGTGATGAGAGTCCCCTGATCTTTCAGCCATTCTGTAGCACTTAAGCTAAAATAATTTCTTTTTTTGCCGGGAGTCAGGGCAACACTCCTGTGAACGTGTCAAGGCAGAGCAGGCGAAAACTCATCGTTTTGCGATACTTTTTTTTTTTTTTTACCAGACAGAAAATCAGACACACTGTTCAATCTCTCAGAGAAGAGGGAGCTTGAACTGCTCGGGAGATCTTTAAATTCTACCCAGAGGGCATGTTTGTCCATCTCACTGGAGGGCAGTTTGATGGAAGATAATCTCATCTGTTTGCACAAATCTGAACAAATCTCAACCTTGCTGTTCAGGGAAGATTTAATGGAGAACTGTGTGATTTTTCTGCCTCCACCATCTTTCCTGCAGCTCAAATGAAAACCAGGGTCACAACTTTTCATTACGCTGCTGCGCTGGAATGTTTTAGTCATGGGTACAAACATGGGGTCTATTTAAGGCTGTTATTCTGATGACACTGAACACATCAGCATTTACTATTGTTGGCCTTTAGAGACTATTAAAATCTCCATTCATAAGTCGTGTATACTGTTACTTTTATAGATAACAGCACATTTTATCCATTACATCAGTCATACTAAAACAGAAAGTGTTGAATAGTGCTTTGAATTTTTAGGACATTGAGGTCCTGAATACTTTACTTCTTTTCTAATGGTTTCTTTCAGCTACTTTTTATTTAAACTAATAGACAAAACCGGTGTCCGACAGCACACATGTACTTGCTTACATAACGCGGAAAGTTGAGTTTTTAAAGAGAACAAATCAGGGAACCAGACACAGCAGTCAGGACTTCCCATTAAGAACAAACAGACTGGAGACGGAGACACGATGGGGTCACAACCTCATGTAGAAATGCTGTTAGCAAGTACGTATCAGCTCCTAGATCAGAGGGCAAATATTTTTCACTGTCCACTAACATCAATTTGATGTGTGGTGATGATTTAAAATACTCAAAAAAATTTAAAACTTAGAGCACTGGAATTGTATGATTTTGGAATATTGTGACTTGGCAGAGAACAAGCTTCATAAGTGACAATCTACTCATTTCAAAAAGTTACTAACTGGGCATAAATATAAAATATAGCCTGAACAATAATTTAGTGGTGGATAATGTGTTGCTTCTAATAAAAAACCCATTAGATCTACATCCTGTCGTACCTGTATCATGACCAAAATGTTCACATTTTGACACACAAATTAGCACCTGGTGCTATCTACATGCTCTGATTGGTGTGAAGAGGTCGTGTTAACAAGGGTCTAAATGGATAAAACAAGGGGTCAGCAGCCTTGACACATTCCTCCTCAGCAGAAAATAACCCTTAAGACATATACACACACAGAGTGCATGACCTTTGACCTTTGCCTTGAAAGGTGTCTGTCATTGTGGAGACACCTCAGGAACAGCTGGCCAGGCTCTTGCTTATGGGAAGCAGAAAGGGGGGACACATAGTTGGTTTGCAGTGATTTCAACTAAGAGTTTGTCTTCCACAAATACTCGTTGCTTTTATATTGAGGAATACACTTGTTGTCTTGTTGAAAAAACTTCTGTATGATACGACTCTTATAGGAGCTTAAATCCTGCTGCCACAAAAATACCTCACAAAAAAAACCAACTGAACAGTAAGATGCTTCACTTCTCATCCAAGAGATTTCCTGAGTTTGAGAGAATTGTTCTTTATGAATATACAAACTACAGTATTTCTTCAGTTTTAAGTCATCTGAGCTTCGTCACAAGTTGCATTTTCTTTCCTCCCCCTAAAACAAAGGTGACACCTGGGAATTACATCTGAGTCCATCACTCCCTTTTGAGAGTGTGCTCATGTTATTACAAATACAGAATTCCCAAATGTTAAACAATGAATATGTTGGGGACTTATACCGGCACAAAGTTATATAAAAAGACTTAAACAGCTGGCAATTTCTGTAGAGCAATCAATCAATAAATAATTAATGTCTAATCTCTAATTTAGTCAATGGAATCTTCTCCAAATCTTTAGAAAAGTACAGTTTGCTTACACCAGGCTTTACAACATGAAGTATTATGTAATTTTTTGCTAAAATAATGACTTTACTCAATTAGAGAACTGGTGTCTGTCTCCGGTGCAAGTCTGGATCAAAGGCATCTTGTTCACTTCCTGGTTTATTCCTCAGAGGACTCATTAGAGCATCAAACAGTATTGCCGAGACATCTGTGATAATTATTGGGGCCATTACTGGGATCAACTAACTTCCTCCACCTTCTGCTTAAACATACAACGACAAATCAGAGTTGTATTTGATTTCCAAATAAAGATAATCTTCCAGTTTTCATCTGCAGGCTGATGCTGGCTGAGAGAAGAGACCCACTAGAGTCCACCAGATGCTTCCCACTGCATCGTCAGTTGTTCGCTAATTTATCTACAACCCACCAACAGGCTATCATAATTCAGTCAGTGCTCATTCATGCACCGAAAAGAACATGCAAGATTTACAACTAAGTGTGTGTGTGCCCGTGTCTCAGAATAGGAGGGAGGGGAGGGGCTGCTGTACAATTAAAGTGATCCCGAAAGTCTGCAAAGCTCCGCGGAAGCATGCCTGGGATTCCAGAGGTGTCACCAGGGGAGCATCTTCCGTGTGGTCTTATCTTCCCCAGGAAAGCAATACAAACACATAAGCATCAGTGTGGTTGTAGTGGTGTGTGGGAAAGCTCCAGGGGGTTTGGCTGGCTGATGGTTAAAATGTGGACAATGCTTAAGTGTGTTGGCAGCCAACAGCCAAAGTTAGGGAAGGCATGGAGTTGGAATGGGAAATATGGGAGTGTACAGAGACCATAAATTACACATTCTGATAAAACTAGTCTGATATAAGGGTGTTTAAGGCTTTATTAGACTTTACACAGCTGAGAATGGTGAGAACAATCAACACTGGCAACGCATAAAGCTCTTCATTTTCCTCTTCTGTTGTATTTGAACGAATTATTTTCGTTTCTCCCCGGGGTCTTAAATAACAGCCTCTGCCCATCTGTGCAGCACCCGCCTCACTCGATCCACAGATAGGCACAAAGATATAATCTTGTCAATGTGATTTGAGTAGACTTAAAATCTCATCACATAACAGCACATTCACCAAATTACTTTCACTGCCATAATGCCATGAAATAATCCATAGTTGATTAGTGAATGCCCTCTGTGGTTAACCTATTTGAACATAGCTGACGCAGAATGTCCAATAAACAAGAACAAGTAGTCAAAAAAGAAATAACTGCAGAACTGTGGTTGTTACTTGCACAGTAACTGTATATGCAATCTATCTATTCTACCCTCTGAGAGCAAAAATTGCAACTTTATGTCGTATAATCACAAGCATAGCACAACTCAGATTTGATCAATTTTCTTTATATCCCAAACATGACAAGATGAACAAATAACATGGAACCAGTCACCTAGAACAACTTATCACTTATCCAATAATATTTCCACATTATAAATAATTAAAGAATTTCAAAGAAACATACTTTACAGATGTTGCTCTGGTAGAAGACAGAAAAACAAATGGTGTTTTATCAGGCAAAAGCTATCCGACCATAGAATTACTGCTTGTGTATATTACACCTAGAGTGCAGTAAAATTACTTGTGTCTTTTTTCTTCTCTGTCTCTTATTTTGTTGGTCATCATGTGTCACGCATGATCAAGGCACCTACCCAGGTCCAGCAGCCAGAACTTGCAGTTGTCAGAGTGTCCTCCCTGAGCTGAATCCATGGAGCAAAACGGGTTGAGAGACACTAAAGACTCAATTCCACGGGCCATGTCAGCCCCAAAAAAACATCCAGCCTCTGACGTTCTGACATGAAATGTTTGCTCACAGCATTTCAACAGGTATGACAACTGGTTCAAAACTTCTGTGCAAAAAAACAAATTATAAATAAAAAAACGTCTTAAAAATAAAAGTAAAGAGAATTCTGCAGTTGCCGCTGAAATTCCAGGGAGACAAAGTGTGAAGTCCAGTGTGACGGGAAAGAAAAAGTGAAATGCAGCATTAGAGAGTAGGATGTTCGCTCTCTCTCTCTCTCTCTCTTTGTGTATCTCCTTCCCTCCCTCTCTTGTGAGTGGGCTGCTGTGAGGATATTGGGCAAGCCTCCACTGTGCCTCTCCTGTTCCAAGGGGATGTCTGTAAACATGCAGCACATCTACCGTATTACCCTTTGTAGAAGCACCCACTCAGTTTGTGTGGGCGGGTGCATATTTTACAAGCATTAGGATGCATACAAGTTGTGCAGTATGCTCAGAACAAATATAGACAGGGTTATAAAATCCCAGGGACAGTGAACCGCAAAATGCTCTGCGAAAGAAATCTGTCATGTTCAGCCGCTGCGTAGAAATTTAAGATTGCTTTCACATTTCAGAATCTCCACTGGAGGTTTTCAAGGGTCAGAGTTTTTTAAGTAATACCTTAAGTATTCAATACTTAACTCTGTTTTCCTACATCATCACTTCATCTGACACACTGGTTGGATGCACAAAGATCTCCCTGTTTAACTGTGAGTGTGTTTTTGTGTGTATCTGTGTGAGCTCTAAACACACTCTCTCCTATGTGAACACCCACACACTTGTACATACACAGTCTGCACTTACTCTCTGCTCCTGACAGAACCTTTTTATCAATAAATGTGCCATTAAGTGTGTCTTTTTGATTCTGAGAGTTAACTTGCAGGTTTTGGTAAATGGTGGAAACTAAGAGATGAGTTTAATTTTAGCAGCCAGTTGAAACCCCCACACACACACACACACACACACACACACACACACACACACACACACACTTGACATGTACTACAGCTGTATTTGAATGTTATTTAACATCATACATTCTGTAATCACAGCAGACAACCAGCTGCCAGCCATACACTTTGACATTTTGTATGCTAATCCTTCCGTATGGAAACCACTGGATTGGTCATCAAAACACAGCCACTGGTCTCCAACAGTCAATTATTTCTGGCTGTGGGACACAGCAGGAAAAGGGGAGACTTTCTGGAGACTGCTAATCCTCTTAACCGTCTCTCTTCCACAACTTCGGACAAAGCAGCCCACATGGTTGTCCACAAACACAAAAGACTGACAAAGACGAAAAGATGTTTTTATCATCCTTGTCCTCCTCCTCCTCAGCATCAGCCTTTTTGACCACAGTAACCCCTGCAGTGAGAAGCTTCTTTTCATCACTCCCTCTGGCCACCCAAACACACAGATACACATAGTGAGGGCGGATGAGGCGCAACCAAGAGACCAAGGAAAGCCTGATAGAAACAAGAGCCTCTGTTAGCAGGCAAAAAGAGATGAGAAACAGCGAAGATGCAACTAAAAGCACAAAATAAATGCTTGGGAAATTCTAGCCTTCCTCTGTGCTGTACTAATAAACCATTTCGCTAATTCCTAGGTTGCAAGTATGTACCATTCAAGTGTCCTGTAATTTTAAATTTGATGATCTTTCTCATACTGAATACAAAGAGGGTGCCAGTAAAACATTTGTATGTTATATTACCATAGAAACAAGCAGTGCAGATCTCACCCTCTCTTCCAGATTAAAAAGGAAAAGGCACAAGCAGAAACTTCTGTCAAGAAATGTTGACAGCAGCTCACAATTCAGTGTTAAATGAGAATCACATCCGTGTACAAATTATTTTTCCCTTTGTTCTTTGGTTAGGACTTTTGTGTTGCTGGCCAACTTATGACTTCTGAACTTATGATAAAAATGCAATCAGCCCTGAGTGCACAGGCTCACCCAGTCACCAAACAGTGAAACAGCAGATGTCACTGCATCATCACATTAAATGATGCTCATGGCAGAGAACAATGGAGGAATCAGTCACCATCACATTAGCAAATCCAGTAACAGACTGACAAGAATATGAAACCAGATAGCAGTAAGGTCTGACCTTACCTACCAGATGCAGAATACTGAGCAGCCACTTGGCCTCTGTCAGGGAACTTAAATTACATGATCAGGGAGCTTTTGATTTTAGCCTCAGGTTGATTTTAAATTATGGCTATAAAAAGATGGGGTGGAGTTAACAGGAAACAGCAGGCATGATCAAGCCTGCAGTGGGAAGCATTACTTTTATTAAAAAATACATTTTATACTGGATACCAAGGACAGATTCTTTGTATAGCTGTGTCCAATTCTCTTATCTCCACATCCAAATATGAATATCAGACTAGTGAATGTATGTGTGTATGCATGCAGAATTTTTTTTACATTACTGTGAGAGAATGAATTATCTGGCAGGACATAATTCAAAAATAAATATGTTGCTGTAAGCAGAGCTGTTCGAATGTTAACACACACACCCACACACACACCCACACACACACACACACACACACACACACACACACACACACACTAAGACGGTAGAAATAATCCCAGGAACCACCTTATTGATTCATCTTAATAAGCCCCAGTGGGCAAAACCACAGATGCAGATTCTGACATCATATCTTCCAATGATTAAACCATCACAAGGTGGTTTAATATTTCATGTTTGTTATAGTGGAGACTGTAATACTGCTGCGTGCTAAGAAAAACAAAGAACCAAATAGGTGTTTCTGACAGTCATAAGATCTCTGGATGTTAACAGAGCTGTAAATGAAAAGGCTGACATTATTTTTAAGACAATTGAAAGGGAACTGTGCTTCAAGCAGGCTTTCCACAGTTGCATAGCAACACTTAGAAATACATGTACATGCCTTCCCAAGCATTTGTTTGGTGAGAAGTGAAGGTTTTGCAAGTCAAAGATAATATGTTTATAAACAAAAATATCTCCTATTAGCTCTTCCAAATGTTTTCAGTGTCCATATGTGCACTGATGTGACAAACAGCTTTCAGCCACTTTTACAGTTCAAAACATAGAGCGCATTCAATTAGCTTCTCAAGATGTGCCTCTGTAGGAGAAACTAACTTCCAGTCCACCTGGCAGTGCAGGTATTTGCAGGAAAGATTTTGCTCCTACCTTTGTGGTTGAAGAGCCCCTCCATCTCCATGGAGGACCTGGAGTGAGCGATGCAGAGCATGGAGCAGGGAACGATGCCCTCCTGAGCCGGAGAGCGGTCGGTGGTTCGCACCAGGCACCAGTCAGGCTTGTCGTGCAGTCGCTCCAGAACCTCCACAGTCTGGCCTCGGCGCACCGTCAGCTCCCCACTGCTGCCCCCATTACTGGCCACGAAGTCATGGATCACTACTGTCAACTCACAGCCACCGGACAGCTAACAGAGAAGACGGAAAGAAAAGAAATCAGTAAAAAATTACTGATGTTTATCTGGAAAAAAAATGTCGACATTTGTTGTGTTTTTTTTTCTAAATGATGGCATGTTTGCAAAAATAGTCCTCTTAGAACACTTTTTGACTGTGATGCTAAATTCTATTCAAAAGTTTAAAGTTTTCAAGAGGCCAGCCTGCATCTATTAGTTCGCATCCATATTTAGGACTGAAACACTATAAATCTCAAAAAAGAGCAACTGTTCAGAGGCTTCTCATTCTGACAGCACTTATTGTGAGCACACGGGACAATCCAGTGTTGCATCTCTGACATCTGATCCTTTAATTTCACCTATATTCTAACAATTTTTGACCAAATATTTCCAAACAACATTGCTTGCTAACAACACATTGCTCCAGCATCACTGTTAAGTAAATGTGATGTTTTATGACTCATACTAGCACAAGTGAACGTCATGTCACGCTGACGATCTGACTCTGGTCATCTGACTGTCTACAGAAAGAAAGGCAACATAAGACAGAGATGGAACAAGGTGAAATTAGTAATTTGGTGCACTGGCTATTATCGAAGGTATTTCAGTTTGGCACATGACTTTAAGTACAGCTCCTGTGCTTGATTCTCTTATAAAAGTGTTTCGTGCCCACAAGTTAAAGAGGTTTCATAAACTCTGTTACTGTGCAAAGATGAAATTAAAAAAAAAGTAAATATTTGCGGATACTGTTCAAAACGCCATTATATTGTTAATCATAAATAGCATTATATAAGTCAATCTCATGTTTTCAAGATTGCAACCCATTAAGCCTGTTTCATAAATCATTGTTTCATTTAAATAAGTTTTGTTTATGTCCTCAACGACAAGCTTTCCTTATAAAGTAACATGTTTATATAAAATGATTTCAACCAAGACTTGTTGGCATATATAGCAGAATATAGTCTTATACTCAAGTTGCACTATTAGTCATACAATTAATAATAGCCACATACCCAGCAGAATAAAATCAGTACACATTTCATGAACAGAATACAGAACACAGATGCTTGAATTCAACATGTGTTCCTCATTAACAGTGTTGAAGCTTTAAAGTGTTGGACGCTCCTTTTGTCCTTTACCACGGATATAATTTGCATAAATCATTTCAAAAGACATGAAAATGTCACCATGGAGCTTTTCTTATTAAAATTCCGCAAAGCACATTATTTGCAACATACCCTTTGGTAGTGTGGTAAAGCCAGAGAGCTGAGGAGCTGAGAAACGGGGTGTGAGCTCCTCTCCTCCAGCTTTTCCATTGTTTTCCACTCCCTCATTGCGAGACAAGTCCAAAGAGCTCAAAAACTATATGGCTGTCTGAACTCTACAGCAATCCACTAAAACTGTATTAAATCAAAAGATGCTGAGTAGATAAGGAAAAGTTGCTTGGAAAGGAATTAAATCTGTTGAACTTTTTATGGAATATTTCCCATGGGAAAAACAGCCCCAAACAAGTGCAGTCCTCATCCGTTAAAGCATCCGAGGGCCGGAAGAAAAGTTGCTGCCATCGCAGGCACTCCTCTGTGGGTGCTTACAATCAGACTATTGAAGGTTAAATGATCCCTTGTTGTGTGTCTCTTCCCCGAAGCAGAGCATTTGATCCATCTTTGTCTTTACACAAATGTTGTCACAATTTAGCTCACCAATGTCCATTCATGAACTAAAAAACTGCATGCGAGAATGAGTGGAAAAAAAAAAACAGTAGTTTGTGCAAATAGTGTGAGATTGATAGCAGTGAGGACTTAAAACCGTGCTCTCCTGTCTGGCATACAGACGAGCATCCTCTGTGAAGAGCGCGGAGGAGGCTGAAGCTGCTGACACACGAGTCAGTCACACACACACACACATACACACACGCTGACACAAACACACCACTGTCACTGCCTCTTGAATGAGAGGTCTCACAGAGAAGCCTCACAGAGAGAAGGACAGAGTGGGGCTTTTAAAAAGTGAGACCGAGACACAAAATTTACATTTGTATGCGTTCTCGTGTGTTTTGAATGCTGATGCATGGATGTATCTTTAACTGAGGTAACAAAGAATAATTTATTCATGAACACACAAACTCTGCTCATCTGCTCACCTTTAAAGTTTCGTTTTATGTTTCATCAAGCCACCACAGAGCTGAGCTTTTTGCTCACAGTTCTCTAAACAGCAACAGTGAACACACTTCTGTTTTTCTTTATTTTCGGTGTATGATGATGAGCTGGGGAAAGTCCAACTCAAGTGTGAAAATATCCTCATTTTAGAGTCCACTGCTACAGTTTATAAATAGTATAATATAAAAGTATGGGAATATTTTGCATTTATGTGTGCTGGGGTGTGTGTGTGTTAGCTTTACAGTTGCTCATACTGAGCGTAGGAGGACGGGCCTTCTGTGGTGCTATAACCAGATATAACCACAAGCGACTGTCCCTGTTCCCAGTGAGCTAAGATTCACTCTCCTTCTCACACATACAAACACATGGTTGCGCACACACAAATACACACTGCTTTAAAGCTTTGTCAGATGGACTGTTTCTTCCTTCTCACACAAGCAAACCCTTTTGATTTTCTTGCATCCAACCAGTTTGCAGCTTCCGGCTGCCATGTCCTGTGTGGTGCTGTGATATTAACCCATTAGCAGAAAGGTTGCAGAGTAACTCAATAAAATGAAAACTCTGAAAGACATGTGAAGGAAAATAATAAAACAAAATAAAAATAAAATAAAAAAATGTACATTTTAAATGCTGCCAGGTACATTTTTAGGCCCAAGAAAGTCTGGATGTTATGTCTGTGTGTTTGTGTGTACGCTCATGTGAGTGAGAATGTGTGTATGCATTTGTTTTAACATTTCATAAGTAACTTTGAATCGACAGCAAACCAAGCCATGGAAGCCTGTAACCACGAAGGCCAAATTGAGGTCCCCACAGGTTCAGATGATCTTTTAAGGGTTAAGAGTTTTCTTAAGGGTTAGGACGCACACAAATTTGTGTGTATGTTTGTGGATGTTCCTACCTTGTCACTGTCCAGTGTGTTTTGGGATGTGCGTGAGGCGATGGAGATGGTATCTGGCTGGCTGCTGGCATCTCCTTGGCTGTCTAGCTCCTCTCCGTCCCTGCAGGCAGACATTATCATTGCTCTCAGTCTAAAATAATTACTATTAAAAACATTACATTTTACTGCAAATATAGGTTATTGTCTTGATATACTGTAGAGGCCTGGATCCTGACATGTTTCTGCTTTTTAGTGTCACTTTTGCTTTACTCCTTTATCTGTTTTACTAGTTTAAAATGTACTATTGTATTTATTTTAAACATTTGCTGCAAATTGTTGCAAACAACATATTAAAACCTTAAAGCAACACTATGTAACTCTAACTGCATCCCACTGCTTTGAAAAACGAAACTTAACAATGCATGTTAATACATCGCACAAAACAGCAATTCTTGTAAAATCGGGTCATATTTTACAGAGAAAAAGTCCTCTGGTTTTCCCTCTGATGTTCGGCGACTACTCTGTCTGTCTGCAACCTTTTATTTTAACGGAGCTGTCACCAGCAATGATCCGGTGCTGCAGTTGCAGCTTCGGTCTGCAAGAAGCCTACATGTTGCTTTCAGGAACCTCCGTGAATCACAGAGTTGAGGCAGAGCAGTCGTAGGACATCATCACCATAAAATATGACCCAGTTTTACTCAAATTGTTGTTTTATTCGACTCGTTTTTCGAAGCAGTGGGTCTTCGTCAAAGTTACATACTGTTGCTTTAAGTTTTGAGAAAAACACTTCTAGCTTACCTTCTGCCTTTATGTTTGGTTGTGGTGGCTTTAGGGATGTGGATGGGCTCCTTCAGAGCTCCACGCAGGTGAACAGTTCGCTCCTGGATGACCTCCCGAATGTGTTTGATCCAGTCCTGCTTGTTTTCAATACTTGAAGCCTGGGGCACAACATATGATTGGGTCGAATGACGGTTTGATTTACAGGTCCTAGAATTCGCATCTTATACTATAATAGTGTTGCCAAGTGTTCTTTTTCTGCTTTTTCGCATTCAGATGCAGACAGAACAATAAAACAGCAACAAGAGATCTGAACAGGAGAGAAAAATGAAAGAAGTTGCCTGGTTCACTTGTCCTAAATGAATGAATTGTTGACCTGTAACACAGTATCAGGCTTATTAAGTAATTGTATAAGTATCTCTGATCCCACATGAACGCTTTGATTCCACCAATCTTGCACTTGAGTCCCACCTCCACATTCAGACAGAATGTGAAATGACGACAGCATCCACTTAGAGTTTCAGAGAGAGAAATATGGAATTGTAATGTCAGCTTTGTTTATTCACGTCACTGAGCTACGGCAACACCATTCTGCGCATATGACTACACTCATCTGTGCCTTCTCCTTCTCCTTCACTTAGCAACAAGGAGCACAAAGGCTGCTGTGGCACCGTGTTACATAAGAGGAAGATTAGGATGGTCATTAGAAGTTCCGCAATGACATTGAAACCTGCACTGCACACATTTACATGTAACATATAGACATACAAAAACAAACATATACTGTATGTACATCCCTGCTTAAAAAATTGCTTCTGATTCACTGTGTGAGAGCTACGGAGCTGCTCGTGTTTGGATTATGACCCATCAACTGCTAAGCTAATGTTCTGTGTGATGAGTGAATAAGAAGCAGAAAGTAACACTCCAACCCCCTACAGGGAGTGAACTTTGTTGGCTGAACAGAAGGAACTATGTAGGATTCAGTGGGGGTGGACTACAGATATGGAGTTACTCTTCCTCTTTATGAGTGAACAACTTGACCACTCCTAAAGGAAAGGACATCACAGGAGGGCCCTTTTACACATAGTGCAGAGGAATAAGTGGAACGGGAACTCCTTATGAAGCAAAATCATTTTCAGTTATCGTTTTTTACCAGACAGTTTATAACAGATACTGTGGTGGATTTTCTTAAAAAGGAAAAAGACTAAAAAAATTCTTAGTGTAAATATGAATGCAGTGACCAAACATCTGCACCTTTATCTTCTACACTTTCAGATGAACATCTTCATACCTTGAGGACGATCTTGTTGTCCGAGGTCGGCGTCCTGCCCACCCACAAGGCAAACTTACAAGGATCTCCCTCCACATGTTCTGTCACTCCGAGCTCTGATGTCTGAGGGGGGAAATAACGTCAGCACGTCCAGATGATGTATAAAAAGAAAACGATGCAGTAAGAAATGATAACAAAGCTAAAAACAGTGTGTGTCATCAGAGTTTTTTCAGCTAACCCAACTCTCAAAAGGATCAATCCTGAACCGAAATACATCAAATTTCAGGGTTCTGAGTCCTAATCAGTCATCGGTTGGATGAAGATAGTATTTAGATTTTAAAATTTGGATTTGAATCAACTACAACTGAGACAACCTAAGAAAGGTTCTAGTACAATGACTGGTATACACCATATTAACAACTATACTTAACATCCATATTTAACTCCAGTAATTTTCATATTACATCTTAAATGACTTCTCAGCTAATGTTAAAGGCAGAAAAACAGCAACAACACAGTCTGACAAAACAGTAAATTGCTTACAAAGAGCTTGCTCTTGTACAGGTACTTGCTGCGTCCATTGGAGTCTTTGACTTCTTTGCTGAAGACGAGAGACATCTCGAAAAGGAAGAGATGGCGGTCGCGACCCTTCCGGATCAGAGTTTTGGGATCCCAGACCTGGAAGGACTCCTGGAGTATTAACTCTCCCTGGGAGTCAATGTTCCCATCAAACCCTGAGGTAGTGAGAGATGAAGAGAAGACAAAGAGCAATTTAGGGGTTTGTTTGTGTATAAATACTGTATGTATGATGTATGTATAAATTCTCTCAGATTACTTCAGGCCGACGTTATAATGTGCACTTAAGGAGAACAAATCTATCCATCAAAACTATGTCCTTTATCTCTTCTGCTATTAAGCTGCTAAATACAGACCTTACTCACTTTAAACAACTGTTATTTTTGGGAAAAAAATAAGATATGTGGTTTTATTTCATGTTATTGTCTTTATTATTATTTATTGTTTTTATTTCTTGCTCTAATACCATGTGTATCTTATGATTCTTATTGTAACTTGTCCCTCTGACTGTCCTATGCCGTTAAAATGTTTCCTTTCTCTCAATTATTGGTTGTCTGTTGTATAAATGTATGGACTGGGAAAGCTGTAAATGAATTGGCCCTTTGGGATAAAGTTGTCTGAACTAAAGCGAACTTACAGAGAGCATTGTGGGTGTCAAACAGAGGGAAATTGTCAAGCTATTGCTGACTCACAGCTCGATGATGTGTGCTGAATGGAAGTGAACAAAAAGTTAGTGACGTGACTCCTTTTACAAAAGCAAAGCTAATGCTGAACTAAAAGGAAATGTCAGACACTGAGAACACACTGAGCAGTTGTGGAGCTGACTTCAAAAAAACATGTGGCTTCCATAAATAGCAGAGGAGTGTGTGTGTGTGTGTGTTTGTGTGCCTACCATCCAGCATAGAGAGGTGCATGGCATCATTGGCTTTCTTAGGGACACTGAGCATCACTTCAAGACCATCCTTGATCTCACCTTTACCCTCCTCACAGCAGGTCAACAATTCCTACAACAGAAAAATGTGGACATACACTCTAGGACATTTAAATGAATTACAGAGCACATTTATGGTGTTATTTAAAGGTTAAAGTTCCTATTGCATGAATTTTACTCCCTGCAGATGCCTGATATGATATCCTTCCCTTTATATTTATTTCTGAGCATGCTGTACCTTGAGGAGGAGCTGGTATTTTGTGATTCTCTGAACTGGTTTGATCAGATATGAGGAGATGGAGTTGGCAAGGCGATGTCTCTGCTGGATTTCCTGAAATTCAGAGATGGAAACAGACACACATCTTACAGAAGCTCAGGTTTTCAGTATTATAACTTAAGTGCTGTACAGATGAACCTTGAGGGATAAAATAAATACCTTTTTAAAAAATCTGCCTTTTTTACACAAGTTATTGTACATCAAGCGGTCATGATAGTAACTTACATCAAAGTACGCTCCGGCATGTTCCAGGATGAGCTGAGTGGAGTCGGGCTTGTTCTTACAGTAGTTCACATACATCTGGAACTTATCAGCCTGAGCAGGAGAGACAACATCGCTGCTTTACCCACAAGATATCAAGAGTCGTAAACAACTTTAGAAAAAAAAAAGGGGGGGCTTATAAAATGAAGGTATTTAAACTTAAAATGGACCACCTAATTTTGGAAAAAACGCTAATAGAAACAAAACAAATGGTATAATGTTATTAAAGTATAATAACAAGCTGAGATACATCAGCAGTTCTCTTACCCATGTCACAAAACAATGGCCGACATCCTCTGGAAGCTGCTCATACTTCTCCAACTCCTTCAGGAAGATACTACACAGGGACAGTAAGGTTTTTAAAGAGGCACAATCACAAGCTGTGGAACAACTTTTTCAGTTCCCTACTCCTAAAAAATGACTTGCACATGAAATAAGCAATTTAAACTACATTAGCTGATATTGGTGATTAAGATACAAAATGTAGCAGCAGATCTCTGCTCTACTGACTTGTGATGAAACTCATAGAGGTCCTGCATGTTCCCAAAGATGATGTGTTCCTTGTTAAGAATACCAGGAGGAATCTCCTCAACACCGCTGGTCATCTCCCACAAGTACGTCTGCACAAAGACACACACAGGTACAGACACAGACACACATATTTAGAAACCTAGCAATTTCTTTAAGAAGATGTAATACCATCTAATCAGGTGAGCAACCCACTGAAATAATTTAAGACAAAGTAGAGAGACAAAGGAGGAAACAACTAGGAAGATTAAAATGTAATCGATTTAAAAGGAAAATGGTTACAAATCATAATAATTTACAGCGGGCACGACGCAGACAATTCAATTTAAAACAGCCGCTTTACTGCAAGTCAGGAAACACTTAACTGTGTATCTGTTGTAACTCTTTAATGTAGAAGATTGTCCGATTATAATGGTACTTACATCCATACACTCCCGCAGGTCCCTGACGTAGGCTTTCTCTGTTTGAATCAGCTCAGCCATTATAAATCTGAAACCATGTGCACATTGAGAAAGTATATAAATAAAAGACTAGTGTGTACAAATAAAAAAAACAAAAACAAAAACAAACAAAAAGCATTTAAAAATTCACTCTGCTTTACGGTTTCTTCACTCTTTTTAACTACACTAGAAAGTGTTTTCACGCATATATGGTAAGATGTCACAATCAAGCACATGATAAAAAACAGGTTGAACACAGATAAGGAACTGAGGTAATTACTGAAATGAGTAATTAAAGTTCTTTAATTAACTCATTCTTATTTTTTGTAAATAACTTTATAATGTCAGCATGTAATGTGTCAAACATGCCAATCCACCTAACAGTATTTGTGTATATCATAACACATTATTAACATCCGAGATAAAATATATAGTTGACAATGCAAAGGAATGTAAATGCATTATAACTTGTGGCCCTATGCATTGTAATTTACAGACTGTTCATGGGCTCCCTCATGTATGAATTTCCCTCATTAACCGTATAAAAAAACCAGTAAAACATCAGGAGCACTGAAACATTTTGTGATAAAGGCTCATAAGGAACATTACTGCTCTCACGCACCATAAATTCCATCTCCATTTGTTTACACACTTGATGGATTCGAAGATTTCCCTGTTCAATGTGACATGCTCATGTTTTCTGGGTAATTTGACATTAAACGCCACATTATCACTAACCCTAACAGTTTGAAATGCAAGCTTGGCAGCAGCTATAGAAAGATAATAGGACTGAAAAATAATATATTTTCATATGTTTGCAGGAAATTACTGGATTATTCATCCAGGCGTTTTTCCAGGCCTGTGCAGGAAACGTGTGCTGCTGAGCATCAGTGGGAGATCGTGCCAGGGAAAAGCCTGTTGTACTTACTCTTTCCTTCGTGCTGACTTCCTCTTCTCCTCGTTGAGCTCATGGGCAGCATCCCGCAGCTTGACCTCTGACCCTGGAGCACTGGCTGGGATGATGTCCAGTTGCAGCTCTTTACTCTGAAAAGGACAAGGATTAATTCTCTACATAAAACATAATTTTGTGGCTAGAAGCCAAGTTTATGCCCTGATTTCTGTAACCCGTAAGACAATGAATCATTGGCTCTATTTTTTTATGTTTTTTTTTTTTAATCACACAGCAGAGTCTGTCAAAACACAACAGAAATAATATAGTTGATATTGATATCTTTGATTTTGTCAGTGGTGTTTACTCACTGCCTTATTGGAGTCAGAAGAAATGCCAAGCGCCGTTTCCAGGCAGGTTCGGTATTTGTCCATGCGGAGAGAGAAGTCCCTGTAGCGCTTGTCCACAGAGGAAACCCATTTCTTTATTTCCAGGGCATGGGCGTGGCCCTTGTCACAAAACCCATCGGCCAGCTGGATCAACAGCTTCACCCGCTCTTTGGTTTGCTGTCAATGGAGCGACATTTAGGGAGGGGACACAGAGAGAGAAGAGAGTTGGCCGCAGAGAGGCAACACCAGTGGAGGAAAGGTGCATCAGAGAGAAAGAAAGAGAGGGAGAGTCAGGAATCAGTGTGTTTGCTTGATGGACACAAAAGCTTGTTCTCTGACACAATAACAGTGACACAGCAGTGAGGAAAGAGGACAATACACTGCCCTGGGAATGGGCCTCACAGCAGAGTGCAGGACTGTGCAAACGCACACAAATGAGGAGAGCAACAGGCACAAATATACTCACAGTTTTTTTAAATCCTCCAAACTTACTTTTACACAGTAATAAATACACATACACACACACACAAACACACACACAAACACCCAGACATGCATACCTTTGCTGTGATCTGGAAGTCTTCGTGCTCTTTCAGTAGCTCCTGTGTGTGATGAATGCTGGAGCCGGTGGATGTGTGTGTGGACAGGTAAAACTCCCCGGTGTCGTGGATCCACTCCAGGGCCTGGGGAAACACCCAATCACGAGTGAGCA
>JAQLOL010000025.1:22036906-22052024 GCA_029783665.1 Naso thynnoides
ATTTACACAGTATGTACTGTATCTAAGTAAACTTCAGTAATCATATGCTTATACTGTGACACACTCCGATGGAACTGCCAACAGTAATTTATTTCAGCCAAAAATATTTGCATGCATGCAAGATGATAATATGTGCATGTAGATGAGTGTTTGTGGAGATAATGAAACAACAAATAAACATCTATTGTAACACATGGTGCATGCATGCTTATGTAGGTGGTACCTGAGCCTTCCAGTTGGAGTCTGTTAACATCATCCAGCTGTAGTGAATTTCTGTTTGTGTTTCTGTTGTGTGACTGTACCTGGTCTGCTTTCTGGTGGAAGCTGGCAGACATCTCCAGCAGCGTGCTGCGTTCGTCCAGGGCTGCAGCGAAGGCCTTCCATTCCTGCTCCAGCTGTCCGGAGATCTGCTGGATCTGCTGGGAGGCGTAGTGCCCTGACTCCAGGAGCCGGTTTCCGACAGACATGATCCGATTGATGTTCACATATACATTCTGTGTTTAAGGAGAGACAAGGAGGCAAGATGGCAGAGATTAAAAGACAGACTAGAATGCACTTATTTTCATAATAATGAAAAATAAATAAATAAAAGATATTTCTTTTTTTGTATAATTATCCTAAACAAGTTCTTGTAAATATATAGACAGTCAGCCATGTGAATTTAATGCTAATATTTGCTGACAAAACTGCTAAAAATAAAGTTCAGCTGTGTAAATCTAAAAACAACCAACCTGCGGCATGTGAGTGACGTTTTTTCATCTAAAGTCAATATTTAGACCTTTTTCCTCTATAAATTAACAGACTGAGAATTAAAGTATTGTTCTGGTTTTATTTTGTACCATGATGCATGAAGTTGCAACAATGCCTTCAAAGAGCCAAAATTGACTCAAATTCTGCAAAGCAATTTTAGTGTCTTTGTGAAAGAAAGAAGCCACGATTACTGTAACATTTATGACTAATATTAAAAGAATAAAGCTGCAAACATGCAACGTGTTCATAAGCTAAACCTCCCCTTCACACACATACACACACACATGCAGAAACACAACCTTGTGGACATTAAAAAGTCATTCACTTGCAACACATACCATATGTGAATAATGAAAACAAACTCATTTGCCTCTTAATCTTTCTGACTTTTTTAATATATGGGCTCCAAGCTGTTTTGTGTAGATAGGCACGGATCAGCAAACACCAATTAACAACTGTGTTAACAGCCTGTTATTATTCTATTCAATTACTGCTCCTGGAGTCTATTATGGCTCTTAGTTTGCTTGTTTCATTCACAACGGGGAGGAAAGATGAACCAAACACCAGCTAAACCCCTAAAACAGAGGCAGGGTTGTTCCTGGAAGTGATTCCTGCAAAGCAAATTACAAGTTTTTTATCAAAGTTGCAGACAGTGGTGGTGTCTTTTCTGAAATCGGGGTGTTGAAATTATTCTGAATAGCTCTACTATTACTTGTGGGAGTTTTTGCATGCAAACCAAACAGACATTCCCCATTGCAGAAAATATTAAGTGTGATGTTGACATATACAGTAGTGTGCTTAGAAGTAGGGATCAAATTACAAATAACTGACTGTCAAAAACAGAGTAGCTCTGAGACACACAAGAACAGTGCTGTACAGTAGAGTGAAAGTAATCCTGTTATACATTTTACGAAGACATAAATTCCAAACAAAAGGAAAAAGATAACAGGAAAGTTATCTCTCAGTCACATTCGATATTAAATAGTATAACAGAACAAGATTCTGATTTTTTTTTCTTTTAGAAAGAACATTTGAACAAAAAGACCTAAATAAAATCACAAAACCAGTCACAACCAATAAGCTTGAGGGTCTAGAGCCATCTGTAGGACATTATGAATTAGATGAAACAACAGAGACTGGGGGACTCGAACACACTGGGTGGTAAAGTCTTAATCCAGAACTGATGGATGGAAAGGGAGAGGGGTGGAGCAGAGATAGGGAAAGGGTCTTCCTAATTCAAACCCGATGAGGGCAGGGGGGCAAGAGCGACAGAGAAGAAAAGCACGGCAGAAAGAGAGAGAGGAGAGGAAAAGGAGGACAACACCGGTGACCCAGAAATCAATCAATCTACAGAGTAGGAAAACAAATGAGGCCACAGTGGTATTTGCTTTGTGAAAGAACTACAGAACAAGATGAACAACAGTCCACAACAGCAGAGTTTGACATACTTCCTGTCATGCAAAAGGGCAAAGAAGTGACCCAGGCTGTAACAAGATCACTCTGCATTTGCTACCTGTGTGTGTTTTATTGTATTGGTGTCCTTTTGGGCAGGAAGAGTTACTTTCAGAGTGCAGACACCTGAGAGGTTTCACTGCTAAGAAAACATGCCGCTACAGACTTATACTAGTAGGACTTTTACCCATAAACATCTCTAATAAACATAGAGAGTAAATTTACTTGATTTATTTACTATTTACTAATCTATATGCAGAGATTGAAAAGAAATAAACAATTAGTTAAAAAGAAAAAAAACCTCAATGTAAATCTAACTTTCCCCTATGTGTTCTGTAACACCAACCAAAACATTAATGGATTTTGAGCCAGTCCTAAACAAACAGATTTCAAGTTTTGAACTTAAGATTTTCGCAGCCCGGACTAAAATCTTTTTACAGTCGGTGTTCTGTTTGCCAGCCATCCCAGCAGTGAAAACCAGTTTTCAATAATGTTCACTGTTCACTCACAGACTTGTCACCTTACAGATCAATTTCACAATAACATTTCACAAATTTTTTACAGGAACTAATTTTAATTTTGACTAAACAGGTTCTGTATATACAAATTGAAGACAAATAATCTTAATGACGTCAGGACTGTTTCCATTTTTATACCACTTAATATGTTGGAATGCTAAATGATTTTTTTTGTGGAGCTTGTGTGACCACGACTGTGTACAAGTTTAAGACTTCAGTTCAATCATTTCTGACTAAACTGTTACTGGTTATTATTGAAATTACCCAGTCTCCAAACAGGGATCACTTAAGTCTTATCATGGCTTTAATAGGTCCTATATAGTAAATGTAATAGTATGCAAGGTAAAATAACACCTGCCAGGACCCCAGCCATGACAGAATATAATCAAACTTTTTATTTACTCGACACCTTGGCCAGGAGCTAAACCGCATTTTTATTTTTCCACGAGTTATCTAATCTCTTCAAAATGTCATTAAGAGATTGTTACATGGAGTCTCTCCAAAGAAATCCCTTCCTGCTAAGCCACATCCTGCTAGTGTAACCAGCAGAAGTTCACAGCATACATAACACACAGTCCCATACAGACAGAGACACAATTTCATATAAAAAGGCCCGTAGCAGCAGACAAAGGCAGACAAATGGTCGAAATATGACAAGATTTTTAAAAATTGAGTCCATTTGACTTAAGAGGAAGGTAAAGGTTCAAAGGGATGTGAATAAGGCCCTAATTCAAGAGAAAAGAAGGAAAAAACTGTTTAAAAGAAAGCTGCAAAAAAGAGAACTTTTGCAAAACACCAGGGGTAGGAGCCATAACACCACATAATTGCATATGAACACACTTGGACTGACATTATGTGTTTCCATGCAGCCATGCAGGCAACAGGAAGAGGAAACGCTGCATCCTGTGAAAGATGGGTGGGGAGGGCGGCATTCACTCTGAGTGCTAGACTGTGTGTGTGTGTGTGTGTGTGTGTGTGTGTGTGTGTTTACAAAATACACTGTGAAAATATGTGAGTTTATACAGCGGCTCCATCTGTCTTTTCTACTACTGTTGTCTCAGGAGTTATTGGTTCATCTCACCCAGAGTGTTGACACAACTGGCTTTGGGTGGTGACTAAAGCCGCCCCTGGACCCTCATGTTGACAGCACTCCCTGCACATGGTGTGTAACAGTAGTGATTTGTGAGTGGGAGGACCCAGGCCATGGGCTCTGCTTTGCCCTGGCTACACCTTTGTCACACAAACAATATTTACTGTGTGACAGTGAAGTGAAATATGGTGAATTTTACACCTTTTCCTAGGTTACAGTTGGGTTCTTTTTGTCCAAATAAAAGCTAATGGGCTGAATATCTTCAGCAATGTTTTCTTTTTTAGTTTTGATATTTTTAGCCAGTTTCAGTCCAATGACTAATTTGTTTGCTGACAGAAGTCCATCCTTAATTGATATGAACTGGATGCTTGGTTTGAGTGATTAGTCATAACTAGAAATGCTCATGTTTGTTTCCTACCTAAAACTATATCAGCTACTGCTAGCATCATCCTGTTTCTAATGAGTAAGTTACACGGTATGGGACTGGTGCAGAGACTCAAGTTCTTAATGACATCAGATCCAGCTTTGAGGTAGTATTGAGGAGTGTCCGATACTACTGGTATGTGTATCAGAACAACCACAAGTGCGTTAGACAGATAGGGATCATGACAAATTACAATGCATGTCAATGATGAATTGTAATAAAAACACATGTGACAATGAAAGGCAATTAGGGCAGTGTATGGTTTACAGTAAGAGGAGCACAAACTCAACAGTAATGAAGGAACACAGATTGACGATGTGTGTCCATAGTGAGGAAGACCATGAGGGGTTAAAGGAACTAGCAGAGCAGAGCGCTGTTAGACTGCAAACACAGTACAGTTTAATGTCCTCAGCTTCACTGATTACTCAGCAGGAGAGCTTCAGAGTGAGTTACAGGAGAGCAAGGAGGGTTGTGGAGCAGATCAGCAGAGGGCAGCATGCAGCTATGGGAGGGGCAAGGAGGCAATATGGGTCAATTATGGGAACAGCATTGTGACAAGACATGACAGAGGGGGCAGAGTCGAGGCAGAGTTGAAAACAGCTGAATAATATTAGAGAGAAAGTGGCAGGACAGGGAATATCAGTCTACAGTGAGTTGCAGCTCAAGGGAGAGGATTGTGTGGGATCAAGGCTGGGAGAAAGAGGAGGTGCAGGTTTGTGTGTGTGGTGGTTGCAGGAGGGTGGGAGGCCTCAGCCTGTTACTGTGAATGACAGTAATAATGACAGGTGGTGACTGCATCACCCGTGTGAGCGTGTTTCTGGGAATGTGTGTGTGAATGACAGAGACAAAGACGGCATCGTACCATGCAGTTCATAGCAAAGTGGTTGTGCTGGGTCTGCAGCTCCACGGCGTGCTGGTGGTTCCCTCCAATCTCTGTGTAACTGGTGAGGAAGAGTCCCTTGTTGTGCATGATCCAGTCGAACATCTGCACAAAAAAGAGGAGGAGAAAATGCAGTTAGTTTCACAGACTGAACTAAAAATGCAATGGGTCTTTCCAGTTCAGGTTTGCTCACAACAACAGCACTAAGAATAAGGAATGGCCTGTGGTGTGGTGTTTGAAATCAACCAAAACCTTTTAATCACTCATCACTGCGGTGACTTCTAGAAGCAAATCATCTTCAGCTCCTCTGTAATAATAACAAAAGAACAAGCTATGTGTGTGCAGTGTGTGCGCATGCATGTCTCCAGCGTCCATTGCACTTTACCCTTCATTTATTCCTTAGTGTGTTCTTTCATTGTTCCTCTCTCTACATGTTTGGTGGAAGGAAAAAGTGTGTTTCATTACAGCTCTGACACTTTTCATAGCATAGCCTTGAGCACTGCAAGGTTCATATACATTTCCCAGCTCCACACATGCAACATCACACTATTCTGAGACACGGACAACATGCAGGCACACACTCATCAATTCATTTACTCTCTGTTTGCACGCACACAGACACACGGCTCAGATTACATTTCACCACGATATAAAATAAAGCTTGAATACATTGAGAAAAACATAAACACACAACTCAATCTTTTATGACCAAAAAACTTTAGAAAATTAGAGCTTAGGACGGGAAACCCTGTCTGTATTTGTCCTCCGCATTTGACCAATCCTGGCTCTCAGCTGCAGTGGGCAGCCGACATGGCTGCAGCATACGACAGCAGCACCCGGGGACCATCTTCTTTGATGTTGTCATTGGTCAGGCGACAATCTTTTACATGTTTTTCAATGGGGGATGTTCTCAGTGGCAGTTCATGCATGGAGGACAACTGCAGCATGGGGAGAACATGCAAACTCCCACAGACTAGAGGCCCTTTTTCCACAAGATAACCCACCTGAGAACTAGGCCAGGAAGACATGAGGAGGACACGCCACTACAGCATCCCAGGTGGGAATTGAACCTGGTTTATAGGATATTGTCCACTTCTGTCAACACTAGCCACCAATGATCCTTTTATGCTAAGTTTTTAGGACCGTATATGTGCACAGTCTCACTAATTTGGCCAACATGGAGATAAAAGCTGATCCGAGACTTAAATATGCATGCATGCATACATGCTTACAGACATCACATTAGCTCATGTGCAGTCTGGAAACCTGTATGTATCAAGAAATAAACTGCACATTGAACATTTTTACATAGAAAAGCAAGAAAATGAGGAAGCAGCAAGAACCAATTAACCTTATCCTCAACCTGAATTCAATCATTTATGTGAACAGCATGGAGAATAGAATGGAGAAGAATGGTAGGCACTCTGACCTTTTCTGCGTCCTGCTCGAACAGACGCAGCTGGAAACACTGGTCCAGCTTCAGCTTCCTCATGTGCCACAACTGCTGCAGATTTTGGCGAGTCCCGTGCAGTTTATCCAACAAACCCGTCACTTTAGTTACTAGATTGTGTGCGTCGGCGTGCACGTGGAACCCATGATGGTGGTCGTTGGAATCTCCACTAGCTCCACCAGAGCGGTTACCATACCCGCTTTCATTGCTACTTCCTCCTCCTGCAGTTTGTGACTGTAGCCTTTGTAGCAGCCTTCGTCCTTGCGTGTCCAGCTCTTCCACAGATGCCTTAGTGGCCCTTTTCTTAAGTGCAGCGTGTTCTTCCATGAGCCTCCGTGCCCCTTCCAGGTCCCGTGGGAGATCGCGCTGGGACAAGGTGTCCTGGAGCTCCTCAAGGCGTGACAGTGCCCGTGCTGCATCGCTGGCAAAGGTCTCAAACGACAGCCGCACCTGAAGTTTAAAAGGTAAAAATGATCTGCATGTTTTGAGATGAGCATACTGCAGAATTTTAGTTAATCAAATATTAGTAAAAGACAAGACTTGCTGATAAAGTGCTGTTGTAATGAGGATAGCTGTTTTACTCAGTAAAGACAAAAAGCTTTAAGTCAAAGGCTGGTGCCTTTCAGCATGTGTCCTAAAGAGCAGACGAAAATAAACTAAATTACTTCCTTTGTTTTATGCCACAGCAAACTAGTCAATGATAGTTTACATCCATGTTTTTCCAGGCTTACATAATATGTGTTGAATTTTTTCAGAAGGTGTTTAAAAAGGGGGGTTATTTTTTGATTATACAAAAGTTATCACTACATTGGCATGTCTTATCCCATTGAGAAACATAGAAAAATTTGTCATATTGTAAAAATTGTCATAAATAGCCCAAAAATTCTTGGGTTAAGGCCAAAAACATATTTTGTGAGGTCACAGTGACCTTGACCTTTGACCATCAAATTCTAATTAGTTCATCTTTGAGTACAGATGAACCTTTGTGCCAATTTTAAAGACATTCTCTTGAAATGAGATATTCGTTCACAGGATTGGGGCGGACAGAGCACCTAAAACATAATGTGATGCAACAAACGAGAAAACAAAAAGTCTCCAAACCTCAATCCAGTCATCATGGTTGTACTCTAAGCTGCCCTCAAAGTCAGCAGTCAGCTGCGATGGGTCAACAATCTTGGATAAACCCTCTAAGGACACCATCACCGTCTGAAGCAGGGGGGTAGATGTAAAACAAAGACATCGGAAGTGATGAGAGAGATAGATGAGGTGAAACAGGGGGGAATGCAGGAAAAGAAAACAAGTGAAAATGATTGACAAGAGTAAGAGAGAGTAAGAGAAAAACATACCACTGAATTATTACCACACAGTCTTAATTGTCTCCATATTCTAAACTAATTAGCTGTTAACTTGTCAAAATATTTCCCACTGTTAAACCCAGACCATAAAAGAATGTGCAGAGTTAGTTCTCCACAGGTCTACTGTTTAGAGTAGTTCAGGTGACCCATAAAAAACATTCCAGCATCCAGACATTATAAACAGCATTCATGTTATCATTAATAAGACAGTAATACGCAGATATAAACTCTTAGGAAGTAAAAACACAGCAAAGGAAACACAATGAAAGCGCAACATAAACTGTCAGACTGGGAGTTTAGTCTCTGCCTGCAGGTTTAGCTCTTTTTTTAACTGTGAGCAAACTCTGATACACATATAGGAGTGTTTGTAAAAGGAGGTGTGAACCTATGATATAGAGCATCTTCTATTACTACTGGATGATGAGCAGCAGATCTAAAAACTTAGCAGCACTTGATGACAAAGAGGAGAACATTTCTTGATTACTTTCACCTTCTACTTCCTGTTTATCATTGCGTCTTACTTACATACAGTACCATTGACATATTAATAAACAAGTGGCTTGTCCAAACCCAACTTAATATTGTCGGGTTAAAATGCTTCGCCATGTCCTATATATCCTGTTTCCATAGTAACTGGGTCAGGACTAAATTTACCAGCTCACATGCCCACACGGGACAGAACAGTGTCACTGTCACTGAGCAGCAGTCCAATTAGAGCTGATAAATTAAGACCGATGGCTATGCTCAACTAATGAAAACTCCAATAGCTTACAACAATTTTTTTTAATTTTAATATATTGAAGTTATGAGCTTCACTTAAAAGTCCATGTCTTGTAAAAAAAAAAAAAAAGACTAACCTACAACCTCAAAAGAGACTGTAACACTGATAGTTCACACATAGCATCTATAATGACAAAACCCAAGCTTAAACAGTAAATAGGATTAGTTTTGGGTATCAGAAGTAGTTCATGTATGCAGAGTGTCACCCACCTCGAATTCAAACTTGGAGCTGCCGAAGTTGGTCCTCTGCTTCTGCCAGAAGTTGTCTGGCTTGATGATGAGTGCGACGTGGATACAAGACGGAAAAGACTCCTGAAGGATCTTCAGCAGAGGCTTGATGCTGTCCCACTTAGAACCACGCATGTCCACAATGACTGTGAAGCCATGTCGGGCCACCTCCTCACTGCAGAGAATGTGAATAAAGAGGTCAGATCTTTCAGTAAAAAGCAAATGAACACATGAGAAGATATATTACTTTTACATGTGTTAACATCAAGCCATTAAAGTGGCTTAGGACAGAGTATTAAAAAAGTGACAAGAGACAGATATGATTGATTTGAGACTGAGCAAACCTGAATAAGCTAAAAGAAACATTGTTTATTGTGTCACATCATTGTCACCGCCCATGTACCAGAAATAGAGACACTATAATGTCAAAAAAATACAAACTAAAAGTCTTCTAAAGGGTCTGGTGTAACTGCAAAGATGCCAAAAAGCCTTAATGTCAAAAGACCCCATGCAAATCTCCAGAGCATCTGAGGAGGAAAAAAATAGTTAAAACATTCAAGCGTTGAAATTTCCACTACTGCTTACCAGGAGTCATGCTGCTCTATAAGTCCATAAAAGGTTGTTTCTCAGTGTTAAAGGCTCTAATCTGAATGTGTCTAGCTAGGAGACAGGAACAGACGCAGGCCCTCCTGCTCTAACTCACTCTGACCTCACTCTTAAAACAGATCGGCAGCCAAATGGGTAGAGAAAAACAGAGTGTAGAGGCAGCAGAGGGGAGAGAGAGAGAGAGAAAGAGAGAGAGGGAGGGGGGCAGGGCAAATGTAACAGAAAAAGGGGTAAAACACAGGGGAAATATTTAGACAGGAGAAACAGAAATCAAGCTTAGGAGATGAAGTTGACCTCTTGAGCTAGTTACACTCCAAACCGGATGGCTGGTCATCCCGGACAGATCTTTTCAACTCTTACCTCTTCTTGCAGCGAGATGAGCCTTTTGGAGTCCCGGACGTCTTTGTGCATTGATGGCAATCAGTGCGTCTTGATTCAGAGCAAGCTACGTGTCTTTAAACTACTAAAAATTACACTTTAAATATGATCTTCGTAACTTTTTTTATGGGATCAAGGAAGAAAGCATGTGACAAAACACAGGTGATCCATTCTAAACTAAAGAGACATTTTTAACAAGAAAATGTTTTTTTGGATTCATCTGCAATCTGAACTGAACGCAAATTAATGTATCATAAAAGCAAAATACAAAAGCAAAGAGAATAAACAGCAAAAGAGTCCTTGCAACCTCTCAGTTGCATAATTAGGTTTTTGCGCACCTCTGAAAAGATGAAAAAAGATTTTGTTCCGGTGGTGGTTATCTGATGAATAGTTTGTTCTTGGATTTTTATACAAACTTGCAAACTATCTGCACCACACAGACATTAGCATCAACTGACTAATGCTGACTTGACAACAGATGTGAGTATTTTAAAATTCTGCCCCGGACATCGCAGAATGCCCTCCAAAGAGCCCTTAAGAAACCTGGATCCAATTTTTGCAGTAACTGATCTGGACCACCTCTCACCGCAAGACAAGTCTCCAAACTCTGCTGTGAAAAAAGACTTAAAGCACTAGACCTGCAAAGCACTACAAAGCAAGCACAGGGGAGATCAGAAGCAGCAGAACAGAGGAGTGCAAGCTTCCCTCCAAGCTAATCACAACCGACTCTAAACAGAACAGCCTGGAGCCAAGTGTTAAATGTGAAGGAAAGCCTGCACTGAACTACAGAGCGAGAGCAACTCTGCTCGCCTTACAGGCTTCCTGCAGCAGTTTTTAGACTTGAGTCCTTATGATAAAAAAAGGCGAAGAGGGAAACAGGAAAGAAAAGCCAACTTGAAAAAGGAAGTGGCAGTCTGACACACAGTTTAATTAGAACTGACCCGGTCTAACTTGATGATGTAAATTGCAGAGTGACAGAAGGGAGTGTCGCTAAATAGTGGTCACCTACATAATGGCATAAGAGTTTTTTTTTTTTTCTAGAGAGTTCAAAGGAAATGTGAGGAAGAAAGATGAAGGGGGGCTGAATCTTCACAAAGAATCCAAAACAAAACCATACAAGTTCTTGGTAGCCTCAGGTTATTTTAAATCCAAGCAAGGTGGGAAAGTGATGAGGTGTGTGTGAGTGTGACTGCAGGAGGAACAAGTACATATGTTTCAGATTAACTCAGGATCAGGAACAGGGTCTGTAAGTCAGTGCATATGGTTATGTGTGCATGTTCACAGTTTAAACATGCATGAATCCTCCACCGAAACCCTGTGCACGTGTCTTTGTCAGTACCTGGGAATAGTCGCCAGATAGGCTATAAGTCTGCGCAGATCTTCAGGTCGTATTCTGTCATGGTTGCTCCGTGCTGGAAAAGTGAGAACTGGACCTCCACGTCTGTCTCTGCCCCCTTTGGGTTGAAATAAGATGAAATAAGACAAAAAACCTGTGCAGATAATTAATTGTAGATATATCACATATACTGTTGCACGACTGTAGAAAAACTAAGCACGAGTTCTTGGTGATGACATCAGCTAATTTGTATGGGTAGTACCATCAGCAAATATTTCTACAGTTAGGTATGGCTGTAGTGAGTTAAATTGAAGAGTCAGGAAATTAGTCTCACCATGACACAACTAGTAACAACCTTTCAGAGACTGCCGAAGCAAGCAACACTAATTATTAATGAAAAGCGAAACACACCCTCTCAAACTGCCTTATAATCAAGGCAATGCCCATGCAGTTAACATTAATGGGGTAAAGTCAGGTCAGCACCTTGAAGAGTATGAATAAAGTTAGAGAAATAAACAAGTGCACTAAAAAAAGTAAAAAGTAGCAATTACAGACAGAAAGTCTTAAATTTTTAAATAGAATGATTCCCAAGCTTCCCTGTCAAGATGTTTAAAAGGACATTCAGGATGGGTTCCCATCTGAAACTATTGTATCTTGTAAGCACAAGTGCCACAAAGTCTTGTAACTGTGTTTATTTTATTATATTGTGATCAAGAGTGTGTCTTAGGACTTGGAAGTGCTAATATTAACAACTAAAGATGTTGTTTGTGCAAAAACAAAAAGCACCTTTCTGTTGGCTAAGACTTAAATGAGCAAACTGCATACTGAGTCCCACACTACTATCCAAATGATCTCAATATCCTCACGTTACTTCATGTATTTGTCCCTTCCGATAAGTACCTCAGTACTAAAATGCCACAATACATGAATGACACAAAAACACTCCCATACAACATCTTTGCAGCAACATATGGATACAGTAGTGCCTTCAAAAAAGTGAAGAAAAGAGATTTAAATTTTTATACTTATTTAAGATTAAGGCCAATACAAGCTTGTTCAAAAATGATAACTTTAATCAATCATTCTTTAAAAAAGCAACAACACCACTTTATATATCTATACCTATAATTATTTATCTAGTTATTTAGATATATAGATATAATACATTTCTACACTTGGAATGTGTAAAACATGAGACATTTTATTTTCAAGGCTCTCAAGTTTCCCCAAGACACAATCCAATCTGAAACCACATGCTGAGGGTTAACTATGCAAATGTCCAATACAGCTGTGACTGACTCCCTTCACTAAAAAAAAAAAAGAGAATGGGACAGTAGTGTTTATTTGTATGTGACAATCTGTCATATCAGTGATATACTGTGACCCGTAACTGTTCATATCTGACCTGAGAGGAAGGCGACCTTCTCCTTGAGGATGGGAAGCACATCGATGGCCTTCATATCTTCATTGCGATGAAACCCTGAAACACAGAGATAAACAGTAGTGAGCAACAACAGTCCTGAAACACCAATTTTACTGTTTTTATTTTTGTGTTTTTTTATTTCCAAACCGATGTGGCCAAGTGTATTTCATGTGCTGGGCTGCTCAAAGTTTTCTGCTTGTTTTAATCCAGTTGACCATAATTAAGTCTCTTAAACACAACACATACTGTACAAAGGCAACGTTGTTATACAGTAAGCATAGATGTACATTATGGACAACATTCTACTCAGCTGCATTTCATAAAAAAAGAAACACCACTAATGAATTCAATTACTGTGTTGTTAGCAAAGTAAGAAACAAGAATGAGTGCATTCATGGGTTTGGTATAGCTACGACAGTTATTACTTTCAAGTCAAGTTATGGTATTGTCATCAATTAAGATGCAATTAGTTTGTCTGCACATCAAAGTAGTAACTTAGTGTAGCTAAGGTATACAAAAAATTGCATGATTCAATCCATATTGACCATGTTTAGCCTCGCCTGGCATTCTTTCCTCTGAGGTCTTGCTGCTCTGTTGCTGCGTGTTCTTCAAATGTCAAATCTTTTGCTTCGCCTCCTCAACAGATGGCACACTAGTTAATACCAGGAAGCAACATGGAGCAATTCAACATACACACACACACACACACACACACACACCTACACACACACATACACACACACACGTGCTCACTCATTCACTCACACCATCTGACTTTCATCTCTTTGATGTGTCACAGTAGTCAGCCATGACGACAACTGATTAATGGAATCATTACCATTTCTGATCATTGTACCATTTTTTTCAAATGAACTGTTAAAAAGCTTTTATTTATTTCATTACAGTGAAATTCTTGTTTGGTTAACTTTACAGATTTTCTATGACAGCCACAATGAACCATTTTAAGCACCACAAAGCACAATAACCTACAGCTAAAAGCTAAAATGTCTGAGGGCGAAAAAAAGTACATCAGCCATGATACTGACAGCTCTGACCACTGAATATATGAGTGCATGTAAGTGAGGTGGTGAGGGTGGGGAGCTGGGGGGGTGGGGGGGGGGGTGGAGGCAGGCAATGTGTCTCTGCAGATGCAGTAAGCGAGTGATGTCATCATATATTCCTCACTCTAGCCATGTGTCGTGAGTCATACAACTTACCAGCAACAGCACAATTCATAATCACAAAAACTGATTGTTATATATTTATTTAGTTTAAATTCAATCAAATTTTAAATCACAGATACCAACTCAGCCAGACCTGACTTGAACCTGCTGTTTCTTCTGATTGGTGTCACAGACTTTAATACAAATAACACTTAATGTCACTTAAAAAGCTCAAACAGACTTCATTAACTGTTACTGTGAGACACTGAACCATATTGTATCTTAACTAGGGACCTGTTTGATTGAATGAAAATTAAATTGAAATGAATTAAAGAGAAAAGAAAAGATGAGAGGCCTACTGTGTTTGTTTTAATTATTTTATCAAAAGATAAGCTTAAGCTCTTGGGTGACATATCAATACTATAGTGAACAAGAGACAAAGTAACCAGACTTGCACTACAGTCTTCATTTTATGGGCCTTTTGTTAATGATATTAAGAACCACCAGCATGTCCAACTGGATCAAATTGAAATGTGCAAGCAAGTTATGTGTCCAGTCAGCTAAGGTGGAGAACAAAACGTGTCTTGAGTAGACCTTAGCAGATAATTGATGTGTGTTATTTAAAGTCTATAGACCTTGTGTAGCAGGCTGCTGTCGGGACCAGCGTGACCGTGTGTTCTGGCTATAGTGGTACAACAGCATTGCTGCATTATGCAAGACTTGGCTGTATAAAAACATACGCATTAAAAATATAATTACATTTTAGTTAGATTTTAATAGACAGTATGGGCTCACCACCTAGTGAGTAGGGGTGGACATAGGCAAGTACTTCACAATACTATAAGTATCACGATACACGGGTCACGATGTGATTACATCACAATACACTGTGATACGATGCATATTGTAATATATTGTGATATTACACATAATTTGGTGAAAATGCAAAAACTGAGTTGAAATATGAGTTGCTGTGTATGATTTGGGTAGTCTTAATACATCATATGACAGTATATTGATAATTCAGCACACAAATAGAGTCAAAACAATTTCATTTTCTTTCCTATTTATTTCCATCTTGGCAGATTACCAAACACTGATGTAGCTGCCGTAACACCAAAATAAGAATTGCAATTTAAATGCACTTTTGCTATTTAACTGGATAGGACACACTGAAACAGAGGAGGCTGTAGTTCACAACCCATTAAAACATTCTTCTTCTTATTTATTTATTTATTTACCCCCCCCCCCAAAAAAAACAAAAAACAAAACAAAAACCAAACAA
>JAQLOL010000025.1:22067315-22082085 GCA_029783665.1 Naso thynnoides
ACACATATACACATCCACATTAATGGTAAAAAAAAAAAAAAAAACCTAACTCAGTTTTACATAACTACACAACAAATTGCCGCAAAATGAAATCAAAATCTCAATCTCACAGATGCAAGTTACATCGAATATGAACAGAAAAGGCTATGGACATACTGTTGTTACTGCAGTGCCAAGTTTGTTGACCCATGTACTCCTGATGAACTGCCAAACAGATCACAAATGAAAATAGTTGCAAAACGCTCCATAAAATATTTAAGAATCCATCACTGTCACTCAGAGAGTTGCTGCTGTTTCACATGCATTATGAATGTTGAAATGCTTCAAAAATAAGTCAAACACTAACTTAATATAATGCAAAATTGCAGCTGAGTTTAGAAAGCTGTAGAATGTGTTTTGGCCAGTTCTCTTGCAGAGGCAATCCTCTCCTCTCTCCCTAAACGCTACAGTTAATAAAGGGGAGAGTTTTCTCATTTGCATGACAAAGAGTGTTTTTAATCACTTTCATGTGTCTCTTCTGAAGCTAAGTACAGTACAAGTTGATGAAGAGACCACTTCATTTTTTTTAATAACATCTTCATTTATTACTTTGGGTCCTATTTGTTGATGACAAGCTCACATTGATTTAAAAATCCCCAAATGATGCAACACATACATTTGCTCTGAAGTATCAGTATCAAAAAGATATCATGACCTGTAATGAGGTTTTATAGCATTATCTTTAGTGATTTAAAAGCATTTTCTTAAATTTCTGATCATCTGGTCAGGTTTTTTTTTTTCACTGCAGACATTTTCAGGTGAAGCTGTCCTGACACTACACTACAGGAATCAAAATAAACAGGATTCTAGAAGAAAATGCCACTTTACCTGAGAGTCTGATGAGGGTTTTTCCAGCCTGGGCGTACTGCCAGCTGTGGTTATCCAACACTGCCATTCTGAACCAAAACCAGCTCTGAACCACCCCGCTCAATCTAGGCCCACACTAGCTCCTACACAAGTCTCCAGCGGTCAACATCCTACCAGTTCTAGCTTTCTAACCACACCATTGTTGTATGGTGAGGCGGCAACTGAACAACTGCCGGGCCATACGCTGGCCAACGCCCTGCCTCCCACGGAGCCGCAGAAAGCCACAGGCACTGCCAGCTCCTTTTTGCCTTCACCAACTGGCTTTTTTTGCCATTTCCCCCCCATGTCACTAACCCCTCCCCAAAACAAGATTTAGTAACAAGTGCCGTTTTGCATTAAACAGCTTCTCCACTGTGTGCTTGGCTAGCTACTCACAGGGAAAAAAAAAAAAAAAGTTAAGCCAGCCAAACAGTTGTCGCTGGTGGATTTGCGGTTGAAATAGGCTTTAATAATGATTGGTTGTAATCTTCTCTCTGACTAATACTTAGATCCTGTTGGTGACTGTGAGCTTTTGCAGCGGGGCACTGAAGGACCCAGTATTTTCATCCTCATCTTTACTTCTATCAGAGCACAGTGAGTATGTATTTACCCTTTGAGACACTGGAAAAAAATTGTTACATGACTTGCAAGAAGTGTTACATTATTTAATTATTTGTCTTCTGCTTGAGTATTTTTGCCAAAAAAGGGGGAGGGTCTAACAATGCACCACATTTATTGAAGCAGGCATACAGCACAGTAATCATCTCATTCATTTCTAATCATGTGAGCTTCTGTTTTTGACCCTTTATGCTAATTTGACATAAGAAAAAATAATTTAAAAAAATTTAATTTTCATTCATGTTTAAATTCATTGAGCCCAAATTATCTGAGTGGTTTATGTGCAAGGGCTAAATTTGATCCAAACAACCACGCGTATCCACTTTGATAACACAGTTGCTTAATTGATTGGAGCCAAAATCTTACTAACTGAGGAAATGAAACAAAGAGCTTATTCACAGTTTACTCCGGGAAAGAAATTAATCCTCTTTGTTGTCTCTCAAAGGAAAAGTCAGAAATTTTGAGAAAAGCTTCAGTAAGCTCTAGAAATGGGTTTTGGAGACATGAAGCTCAAAAAGCAAGTCCAAAGGAAGTCATGATCCAGCAACTAAAATGCCTGTGATTATCAGGCATCAGCGCTTGGCCTGCAGCAAACACATTATCTTGAGATAAAAGTGTTGACACAATAGAAAGGCTGTATTTCACTATGTGCAGGCATTTTTAACCCTGATCCCACCCAAAAATATCAAAAAAAATGCACATACACATTTTCATTGACATTTATTTTGTATCCTCTTCCACAGCACTCTGTAGGACCACCTACCAAATTTGTTTGTTGCCTGACATGGTTCAACAGTCAGACGACCTCTCCTTTCCCTGAGAAAGCCCATGAAGTGGAGACGAAACATCACAGCCAGACTAGCCATGTTCTTTGTCACAGATAATAATCCATTGTCTACTGAAGGGACACAAGTAAGGTTCCAAAAGCAGCGATCCTGTGGGTCATACTGCAACCCGATCCCAAAGACAGAGGCGTCAAATGTACTCCCTATTTCTGCAAAGTGGATTGATAAATTATTATTGTAACGCAAAGACAGCTAACAGTGCTGCTTTTATTGTGTCCATGTATTGCTGTGGTGTGAGATCTGACGGCGTGCTCATATCTGAGCGTCGAAATGAAGGTCACATATCTGAATGATCCTGTTGGAATAAATAACTGACAGGGATTGTCACCTCGGAGAATGAGCCAGCAATAACATGGATGTAAAAACAGATGAGTGAGTGTGTAGTGGGTCATGTCTTTGTAGCAGTAGATTCCTTGTATGTTTACTTTGCAATGGCATGACAGATAACTGGTGTTGTAATAACCTCTACAGGGTTGATATATCTTACTATCTTCATTAAATATGACAGAAATGAAAAAGATAACAACTGGAAGTATCAGAATCCCCATTAGAACTTGACTTTAAATGTAGCTTTTGGTGTCTTAGTGTGTGTTTGTATGTGTAAGCACGTGTTCGGGAGAAGGGTACCCTGTGAACTAATGTTCGGTTTCTCTCATTACCCCCTGCACCTTATCATGCCAGCATGCTGACCTTTAGTTGCTTTCTGTCATGTTTTATTTCCTGCCCTATACTTCATCCCTAATTTTCTCATTCTTTTCACTACAGCTTGCCTCTGTGACCTCCACACACTATCTCACTGTGGCGTGTGTCACAGTTACTGTAGCAAAAATAGGGAGAAGGAGAACAAGAGTAAAAGACCACAAGAGAAGTGCTGAGTGTGAGAGGGATGGACACAATAAAAACTCATAAAAGCCCTTTTCACTGTTCAGCGTTAATGTGGATCTGTCTGCCTGTAAGCCCACAACAGTACACAGTACAAACTTACTGAGCAGCCAGCTGAGTCGCATCAACACATCAATGAAGTGGAGAGAAGGACGCTTTGTACGGCTCAGGGAACACCATTCATCCAAACCGTGCTCCGATTGTCCAGCCGCACAACAAAACCAAGCCAATAAACCACAGTGCTCCAAATATCAGTTGACAGGCAGGGTGCAGAAGGGACAGAGAGAGAGGAGAGTGCGTGCTTCTGTGGTCCACTGTGTTACTAACTGCCTCAGAAGAAAAGAGCAGAGAGGGGAAAGAGGAAGGAGAGAAAGAGCTTGAGACAACACCATGCCAGTCCTTCATTAATCTTAGGCAGTTCTGCCCCAAAGCAGACAGGACATGAACACATGACGTCACACAGTGGAAGAGAGATGAGAGGAAGAAGAAAGGCAGAATTTATTCTCCTGTTTTTATGAGCATTTTCAATTTTGCACATGAAACTAGAACGACGTCAAAGTAATTTCAAAGAAGGACAATGTGAGATTATGTTTTTACGCTTGGCCAAGTCCAGAAACGAAAAAAAAAGGATAATACAAGTTGATGGTGACAGATTTTTCAAACACACCTTACAATGCATTCCTGTCATTCATGCTGCCACTCACCATCATGTGCCCCTGTGTCTCCACGCAACCCAGAGAAAAAATGAATAAAAAGAGCAGGGGTAACAAGTCCCAAAGGCAAGAAGCCCTCAGTCCATGTCACCTCCTTTCTATCTACATGCTGATGAAAACAAAACAGGATAGATGTGACAAAATTACCCAGTGATTAAAAACAGACATATCTCATATGGAAAGCAGCGATGAAAATGAAGTTTGTGTCACACTAACCGCTTTTAATGGCAAAAGAGTATTTGGTAAAACATGCACCGATTCATATGTTATTTCACGCAAATTTGCAAAACTTAAAACCTGCACAACATACGAATGAATCAGAGAGACAGCAAAAGAGAGAGGGATAAAGATCTAATAATAATTTCAGTGTAATTCTTCCTCAAACATACCATACTATAAAACAGAAAAAAGAAAGAAAGAAACTGCCTATGAAAAATATATAAAAGTGCTTTCTGGCATTTATATTTCACAGCAGAACTGTCAGTTCCAGGCAAACCGTGCCCTCAGCTGACCGCAACACTACCAGAGCAACAGCTGAGCTCTGATAATAGGATTATTTAGTCCAAACAAACCTTAGGCAGAAAACCTTAAAATTAACACATGATTAACTTAAAAAGCAGCCATTAACACAAGTCTTGTGATGACGCTGAAATCTGCACAGCGAAAAATGCTCGTAAGAAGACAAAATATCAAACAGGAGACTCTGCAAAACATATCCATGGTAAATAACAGAAAAGTATAAGGGATGCTTAAAATAATCCAGCAGTGACTTAGTGTCCACTCTTTCCTTTGTCAGTTGCTGTTGGAATAAAAAGGAAAGAAAAATAAAACACGACCTGAATAAAGTTCATGAGTGCAAGCTGCAAAAAAAGTGCTGAGCAGCCTTGCTTCTTTGTAATGTCTTTATTATAAATGTCTTCTTATACACAGCATCAGTAATTAATGCTTCTAACGAGTGTTGATTTGCAAACAAGAAACCCAGCTCTGTGGTTTTTGTCTAAACAGATCCAGAAAACCAACCAAAACTATTCTGACTGAATCCAATTGTCTTTTGTGTGTGTGTGTGTGTGTGTGTTTGTATGTGTATGTGTGTGTGTGCGCATGCACCTGCAGGGCTTACAGCTTGCTTAAAGCAGGATAGTTCCTGTTTACAAGCTCAGCAGTCAGAGCCAGTTCCCAGAGGAAGACACACAAAGACACACATACAGACCTTTGGTAGCTCTGTATTGTTTTTTTTTTTCATGTGTGTGCGCGCGTGTCTGTGTGGATTGCTCCCGCTGGTGTACATATGCATCATTTTCTTCTCCCCTGCCATCCGTTGCTCCTCTCTAATCCTTTTTTCCTCCCTCATTCTCATATTCTCCTCGTCCATGCATCTCTCTTCCATCCATCTCCTGTATTTTATTTTTTGCTCTTTCTTGCTTTCTCCTGTCATTCCCAATCCTAGCCTCTTCTCCTCATCTCTCCTCTCTGCCTGTGTCCCTTACACTCCATACCTCTGTGAATAGATTTTCAGTAGACTTGTCCTCAACAAAGACCAGACAATGTCCTCTTAAGTACACACACAGCAGACAGGGAGCTACAGGCTATGGCTCTACAGCCAGGAGGCGGCTAGTGGATCCCATGGCTATCCACTGTTATTACAGCCATGAAAAACAACTGGCTTATGCAAACATCGAGCCACCAGACTATCAGAAGGAATATCTAACTTACATGCATGGATACACACATCCGTGCACAAACATCCCGACAGAATGGCCAGTGGTGGTTACATGTTTGCTCTCTGCTGTAACCATCATAACACCGAAACCTTACTTGCTCTGGATAGCTGCCTAATGTTAAAACACTCACAAAAAAAGACATTTTTCCGTGCCAAAATAACATCATAAAGAAGTAAATAAACTGTGCCACCGGTGGGAGTAAGCCTGCAACATGCCAGTTAATTTACAACAGTGCTTCTACAGAGGGAAATGATTCACACCAATTTAGACGGAGCAGTTCCAAATCTAATCTCATCTAGTTATTTTCATATTTTGCTGAGGCTCCCAAGTGTCTCCGTTTCTAACCATCTTTCAAAAGGAAAGGGGGGACTGAGGGCTAAGAGAGGCGGGGAAAGAGACAGAGGTGAGAAAATTTGAGATAGAGACAGGAATAGAGAAAAAAGGGAGGAATAAACATAACCTCAGACTGGTTTGTGTCTGTTCCCAATTTAGGATGCTCTCTTTAAGCCATTTAATTGTAGGTCTTTTTATGACTTTGAGGCCTGTATTCCAAACATACAACACAGAACCACATGGACTCCACCCAGACTGCATATAGATAGGATACACCAGTATACTGTATGTTCTACTCTGAGTTTATCTGCAGGGTTTTTTTATGAAAAGCAAATGTGTGATATCTACGCATGCTATGAATGAAATACATGTAATATATAACAAAAAGTGCACAACAATATTATTCTGAGGAGAGAGAAGAAGAGACAGAGGGACCTACATCCTATCTCCCTGCACTTTTTTACTCAAACTGTAGGGGGCACTACATACTCTCATCAGTAAAAGAGTTGCTCATGGGCACACAAAATCACACAACGTAGAAACATATGAATGTAGCCCCTGTGACATCATCAATAGGTTCCTGGAGGGACATTTAGCAGCCTGACAGACTGAGCAGTTCAGCAGATACTCTTCAAAATATATGACTCTTTAGGGCGATGCATCTTTTCAAAGTTTTTAAAATTGCCACCATGACACTCATTACAAGACATAAACATTGCAGTTCGGAAGATAAAACCTTGTAGGAAAAGATGTGAGGGATCATATTTCCACATTAGCTTTAGCTTGCAGCTGCTGTGGTTGCTTTTTGGACATTAACCAAAAAACACATCTGCTATTTTCATTTAAAACCAGAAAAGTATTCCTCGCTCATAAATTACATCCTGTCAGCACTTGTGTCTCGTTTAACCAATTACGAGAGAACACTGACGACTTATTTATCTGTCACTTAGGCCTACTACTAGCATTAACAGCCTTTTCAAACACTCAAGTGGGAAAATCAAGCAAAATGAATTGATGACGTGGCTGACCATTAGCAACAGTGCATCTGCTCTGAGAGTTGGTATTTAATGCACAGTCACACCAACACTGTATTAGACCTAGTAATCCCAAATAGTAGAATAAGAGACAAGAGAAATTCCAAATGATGGAAGCATTCCCAACATTCCTGACCCTAATATCCCCATCACCCAGCTGCAGATGAATCCATATTGATGGACTGCCTAAATATTTAATGCTCATAGGTCACTACATTTTGTTTCATGGCCAAGAAGCTAATCTCTGACTGTCCGCACAATGGAAGAGTTCAGGGAGTCAATGGGAATGAAAAAGAAAACTGGATTATTTTCTCATTTACTCACAGACAGGAGTGAGGATGCAGCGCTAGGGTTGGACAACAAAAAGCTTGTACGACAGCTTAAAACATTACTGACATTTTTGTAATTGTGATGGAAGATATTCTAATTAACTTTATCTAAAACACACTTTGTCTCGAAAATTATTGAGTGTCTGCTTCTCAGCTCTTATAGTATGAACAGCGTCCCCTGACAGAAAAAGCTGTGATAAACTAATCTTTTCATAACAGCATATCCATCTATTTTGTCTATTTTCTTCATTTCTTCTGCTTTAAACTGACTGGATGTCTACAGTTTCAAATACACAGTATAAAACAGACTTTTTCTCTTACTTCCTGGTTTCAAAATTCCCCATCTGACATCAAGCCACACGACTGGAGAGTGAGCCAAAATAAACGTCATGCTATGAGTGATGCCTTGTCAGCTCCAAATCTCAAATTAACACCTAACTGACCAACCGAGGAAAAAATGACTGTGCCAATTAGCCATTCAATCGCAGGGTGAAGCAGTGAGTATTATGAAGTGTTGGAGAAAGAGACTTGGCATCAAGTGGTGGGAAGTTTGATTCTTTACTGAGAGTGCTTCACTGCAGACTTCTTCCTTCAATTATTTTTATTAATACTTTCCAGTCCTTGAATGCATGCATGTTTTACAGTAGGGGAGACAAGCACTCCACAAATAGTAAAGAATTTCCATTTCATTTTGCCAAACTTTCAACCTTACAGTTTAAATTTCTCGATCATATATGGCAATACATGAAGTTATTACTTGAACCAAATCAATGGCCAATAAATGCCACAAAATTACATCAAGAATGAACAATTACTCATTGTTTAAGTCATATGAGATTAACAAAAATAAGAGGAAAGGGCAGAGTTATAGACTCTACATTCAGAGTTAGTCAATATTATGCAAATCTTTCTTTGCTAAATTTAACGTTTGAGTATTGCAATCTGGAGTTAAGATCATGTCATCTAAAACATAGTCATCATTAACTGTGAAAATTAACTACCCCCTCCAAAATGCAGAGACACAAAGATGTCAGCTGCAAATTCAGATAGAAATTCTGGCGCTATTTCAGAGATATAGAAATGGAAAGTAAGATCTACTGCACACGTTTTTAAATCCTTTGTTTAAAATAAATAAATAAATAAATAAATAAATAAAAAAATCCTGTTAACACAAGCACTGGTTAAAATGATCTCCTTCCAAATTAAATCACAAAAATACAAGTGAAGCACTGTCATGAGCATGCCACTCCAACAAGTGATGTTGGTAAACCCTAACCCCAAAGTTATTTTGGCAAATCACAAGCCTAAAAACAATTAACCTGCAACTGGAGGTCCGCCTGGCTCTTACCTAAAACCTGCAACTTTGGCGGCAGGGACAGTTTTTTGGGAGTGATATGTTAATATGTACATCTGTAGTGCATTCTGAGGCCAGTGTTCCTCAGTAAAATCAAAGAGTGACTGCAGTCTACAACTATTGATAAATATATTTTAAAAAAGTCATCTTAGCAAAGTTAGCATTACCACTGCATGCTTGCTGTCATCCCAGCTCAAACAAAGATCCATTTACCGTGACCTAACACGGCATTTGTTTGTGGCAGGAAGGCCAAATCGCATAGAAAAAGCTATGTTTTGAAAAATGTCGTTGTTCTTGCAGACAAGGCCTAAATGTGAGGCTGTGAAAATGTACATGACATTAGATTTGTTTACTTAGCGTGTTAATCAGGTACATGCTATTCTTCTTTAAACATTGAACCTTTCTAAATAAAAAAAGACAGATAGGCAAAAAATAGCCAGGAAATCAGATGATGAGGTGTCATTATTATATTCTTAAATTAGCGTGAATCTAATTCAGTGTTTTACTTTAGAGATGAGAAATGGCATCTTCTTCTCTTTACAAACGGAGAATTAAATGTTTTCTTCCTCAGTTGAATACATTCAGGGGTTTTGCAGATACAATCTGACTATGAGCAGTTGCTAAAGACATCATGATTCCTTTTTACTTGTGCTAGCATTTAGCACCAACCTGTAAATGTCACTTATGGCCACAGTGCAAAAGCAAAAGGTACGTATGCTAGCTTTAACACAACGTTGCCAACCTTTGACAATATTATTCAATTAATGCCCTGTAACTCCAGGTTCTATCGGGGTCATCAAAGGTTCATGTCTTCCTTTTGATCTATGGCTCTGGGAAGAATTTCAGCTCAAGAATAAAGCAGCATATGTCAACTATCAGGTTGAGAAGTGTTTATCTTTTATGTTGAGAGCTGCTGGCAACGTGATGCCAATCAAGCCAAGCTCCTCTCTGGTGGTTACACTCCCCCTCCATGTAAACACAAACCATTGCAGGAGGTGAAGTGAGACCACATGACTCATACGCATTCATTAGTTAGCTTGCAGACCAAAAATAGAGAGTTGTGATGCTGTCAAGAGGGAGCTCTAAGTATAGAGCAGAGCAGAATGCTGTCATTGAACCATATATGTTTTACCAATGTAATACATACATTATGGTATTGCAGGGAGGGAAATGCGATTCATGTTCATGCACTTTAAAATGTACAATATGTAAGTATATAGTTGTGAATACACTCCCATACACTCACACACACACACACACACACACACACACACACACACACACAATTAGACAAATACAACATTTCAAAGTCATTTTAAAAAGTTGGGCCTTCACTCACTGCAGTTCTGTCTCTCTTTGTCCTCCGTCTAATACTAAATTATTCAGTCTTGTCTTGTAAATCATAAAATACTTACAAGGTTTAGCAGACAGGATCTGGATGGACATGTTGTCAGCTTGTCTCTGCTTCCTCTGCACTCGAACCAGTCAACTGACCAATAAAACAAGCCGCATGACAGCACAGGAGGGTTTTCATCCATACATGAGCTTCCACAGGATGAGAGGTGCTATAGTCTCCCCTCTAGGAAAAGCACTTAAGGGTTTTAAGAATTAAAGCCTTTATCCCCGTTTTTGTCATCCATCATCAACAATGCTTCAAGTCAACACCTTTATTAGGTGTCAACTTTTGTTAAAGGCATCATTCTCCACTATAAAACTACAGAGCATAAATTCACCAAGAAAATTCAATTGGGGGGGGGGGGGACAGTTCCACTCCACGTGCCTAATTTATCTAATATCTGCCTGTGGTCACCCTGCTACACTGCCACTATGGATCAAACATTTATCTTAAATATTCCAGCATGAAAATCATCTAAATCCACTGTATTTGAACAGAGGAGACATGATCCAACATTATTTGAAAATGAATTCATTATGAAGAAAATAATAAAAAAAGCATTCTTGTAAAATTTCTTTGCATTGCTCCTGCAGCTGCAGCACCTTTAAAATCTGTGAAAGCATCCATCGACGAGGATGGAGAGGGCATTATGGAGGTATTCCCATGTCCCTGGAGCAGCCAAGCATCCTTTCTGTCCCTCGAGTCAAAGAGCGACCAGCACACACTCACAACATCCCCCCTGCCCCACCCTTCATGCTTAGCCCCTCCCCCGTTGGCTGTCTCTAGTGAACGATTGGCTGATGTATGGGGGAGAGGTTGATGCTGATTGGATGGGTGATGGAGCGGAACCTTGCTTTCCTATGCTTCAGTGCTCTTCAGGAAAAGACCAGGGTCGGAGAAAGAGAGAGAGAGGACAAAGATGATGATGTGGGAAATAGAAATGATATGAGGGTTGGAGGGGGAGGGAGGTAAATGAAGAGGAGAAAAGAGAGAGTAAAAGAGATAAGATGTTGAGAAAAAAGATGGAAAGATTGTAGCTGAATTTGAGCAATTACACCTCTCACTTATATTTCATCCAAACACTGTTCATGTAGAACATCCAGACAATGCAAGAGATCATCACTTATCACTATTAATATCAAGTCTTGCAGAGATAAAAGATTCTGATGAAAATGTCGACAGTGCAGAGGAACACACTGCCTTGACTTCAGGAAAAATGCAGTTTACAGCAGATGGAGCCGATTAGCACGCAGTATGGTGGTGTATTTATGTATTTAATGTGTGTGTTTGTCCATGGAGGGCAGGGTTCTGCTATGCATGGTGATGAGGGAAATCATTACTGGTGAACCTGATGGTGTTGCCTGAGATTTCACTGAAAGGGTTTGTCGGCACAAATGTGTTATTTTGTAGTATTTTCATATTAAAATTTCCATACTTTTGAAAAATAAAGACGGTACAAAAAAAAAAGGATTTCCTTATTTACCAGAGGCTGCTTTCTTTTACATTTTGCCAGTTTCAAACACAATGCACAACACTGCAGAACAGAAACTTATTAAAACTGACAGGAAACCTATTTCAAATAATTTCTAATCAGTATAAATTAGTTTTAATCAGAAAAAAATCTAATTGCTTGACACAGTTTTTGATTTTGTAATAAATACTTCCAACAAAATATATAAGAATTTTAAGTTGTATCAAAAGATTATTTTCCACTGCCATGGACAAAACTCCATTAAAAATGTATGTTTTTAATAAGTTAATGAAAACATGTAAACTCCGGTCAGTTAGAGGGATGTTTGGAGAAATAAAGTGTTTTGCGCCAGCGCACTTTGCATTTGATTGTCTTGTTATTTGCAGCTACAGGAAATACTGCTTGGCCAAACAGATATCATTATGTTGATATCCTGTGACAGGGGGATGCAAGCTGTGCTCTTTCTAAAACCAACACAGTCAGTGTTTCACAGCATGATCCAATTAAGGAGTCTGCAAACACACACACACACACACACACACACACACACACACACACACACACACACACACACACACACATACACAAAAAAGAAAAAAAAAGCAAAAGACAAAGAGGTCAGGATGCACACATCCACGTGCATCTGGATGAACTGCTTGCACAGAGAAAACAAAGGTGCACACAAACATGACACAAACACGCTCAGTACAGAGTCCAGCTGTCTCTGAGTAAGACACCACGGGGTGTCTAACTGGCTTTCCTCTCTTTCATCCGATTTCCTCTGTGCATGTATGAGTGTGAAAGAGAGTATGTGAGCGAGAAAGTTAAAAAAAGGTAAGTGTGTCCTGGCAGCTTTAACAAAAGGAAATATTTCCAAAATTGCATCTGTAATGAAGAATTAGGTCATTTTCACATCAAAAAACTAATAACCTTCCAACTTTTCACAAATGTTGCAATCCAACCAGAAATGAGGGTAAAGGATCATTAAAACAAGATAATATCAAGACCCTGTTGTGTAATTGGACATTCCAATGGACACTTTGCAATGTCCCTGTTCCATAATAGTGAACACATAATTGAGTCTCAAGGTTTATCTGCCAAAATTACTAAAGCTTCACCATGCTGTAACTTGCACAGTTTTAAGACCGAGTGCCAACCCCAAACTACTACGCAAACTGTGATTACACACTCTCGGTGGACACGATGTGGTTGGCCAATACTTGCACATAATGCCGGCAAATTATGTTTGATGCTTGTTGTCAAATTGTGTAACATAATACAAGTAAGGTAACGGCAGCACTTTGTTCAATCTGTTTTTATGCATGCTTACTTCAAATAAAGCTCAGCAAACCTGTCGATGAACACATATGGTGGGATTTTAGTGCTATAAGAATCAAATTAAATGCTTTTTTAGTACACTAGATGGTGCTGGTAAGGGTCAGCAGAGGTCATGGATAGCTGGATCAGGAGGTCGGTAGTGTTGGTCTTTCTGTCTGCTTTTTGCAGCAATAAAAACGACTGATGTGATAAGAACAGGCATAAGATAAAACAGATGTTTACAAAGTTTTAGGGAGATCATTTCAATGGTAACAAACTGTATTACACTGAAATACATTTTATCACAACTCAGCATATTTGCAAAATGTTTATAACCACAATAATATTGTAACGTGATAATATTGTATTTTGAGGCATCTAGTGATTCCACTATTTTTGCTATAAGCAATAAGCAAAAATAGTGATTCCCACTCGGGCCAAACTGATATATCGGTTGGCCAATATTATCGGCGGATATTTGGCTGTCAAAGACATATCAGAATTGGCATATGCTTCACAGATATGCATCAATTTAAAAATTATTTTAAGGTTGGAAAAAATGCTTGGACTAATGATTTAAACGGTGTAATTACATAGTTTGTGGCATGTTATTTTAATAAGTAATAAGTGAGGTGTTTACTCCTTAGTGCACTTAAGTTCGGAATACAGTTTGTAAAGATGAAAAATATCCTGTCTCCATTACATGTCTTTGTCACAAGTACTTGATAACCACAATGAGTGGATATTACATAAGTACAACATCAGCTGATATATGTCGGATATCGGAATTTTCTTACTTCCAATTGTTAGTATCGACATCAGCCCAAAAAATCTCATATCGGTCGGGCCCCAGTTCCAACCCTAATCACAGATGCTTACTGTGTATAGGTGAACGTATATCTTCCCTCATTCTGTTGGCTCTTTGTCAGCATTGTTGAGAGCTATAAGCAAAAATAAAAAACAACAAAGGAGTAATTGCTTACCATCCTCTGAGGGATATCAGAGGACAATGCAATGGAGTGAGAAAAAAATGGAACAAGAGAGAAAAGAGGGAAATAGAGAGGGAGTAAACTAATTTTACTCAGACAAACAACCACATCTACAAACACACAGAATAGAGTTTAGACTTCCCCACCCTGGCCTCTGCAGGGGAGAATTAAAAAAAAAGGATCCAATGAACTCCAGAGAAAACCACTTCCTCCACTGCTCAGAAGTGTGTGAGTGTATGACTGAGTGAGCAAGCTTGCCTGCTCGTCTACCCACAGAGCACATGGTTAGCATTCAGAGCCCTATTCAATAGGAACCACACAGTGAGCTCAGTATGGGTAGAGACAAGAGAAGGAGTTCACAGCTGAATAAAACTAAACAAAAACATATGGAGAAGAGGAGAGGATGCCATATCTCTCTCCCTAGGGATCCATGAACAAATATTCATTTATTTTCAGTCAGCAACACCAGGACTGCAAATCATTCTCATTTAATTCACCTCATAAAGCATGCTAAATATTATTAGTGAGAGAGAGATCAGAATCATCCTGACTGAACAGACAGTTGGCTACTGTAGCAGATTATCTTGGACTTACAGTCAGAGAATAACTGAGAAACAGTCCAACTATTTACTCTAAGCAAGCTTCGTCTGTAAATCCATATGAAGGCCAACAGTGGTTTTGGGACACTTGGGATTTTGTGGTGAAGTGTCTTCTACAGAACCCAATCAAACTGTAGATGCTTTTTTTTAAAAAAAAAGAAAGAAAAATTCTCTTCACAGCCGATCCAGTTTCATGTTAATCCAAACGAGTGCAAATTTTAATTAATGCATATTTATCACGATTAATATAATGTGTAAAGTCATGCAGAGGTCTGATAAACAAA
>JAQLOL010000025.1:22112428-22133842 GCA_029783665.1 Naso thynnoides
GGTTTATAGATAACATGATCAAGATTTGTCATTATTGTATCTTTTGTTAAAAATCAGACAAACTACATGGGGATACAACAATAACCATTGCTGCAATGAAAGAAATGTTGAGAAAGAAGGCAAAGTTACTTTATAACCAACAATTGTTACTGTTGGTTATGGATGAGTTTGTTTTGTTGCATGCCAAACTGCATCTTCCAGGAGTACCAGAGGTATTTCCACATAACCAAGGAGAAGCTGGAACAGACTCCCTCAGAGAGACAGTTTGACTTCAGTGAGATATACATTTTTGGGAAATTTGACACTTTCCAGCGACGACTCAACAAGATCCTAGAAATGTTCAGCACCATTTCTACCTACTCTGTCCTGCAAGACTCTAAGATAGAAGGACTGGAAACCATGGCCACCAAGTTTCAAGTGGGTATATTGTTGGATCAGATTCTTGTCCAGTCATTTTTTATAACACAGACGGGATATCTGTGAAGCGATGAAATGCCACTGCTACCCTGATGAGCCTGTATTTCTTCTGCCCTTCACTGAAAGGATATAAAGATTTTACACGATTAACATTTTTGTAAAACTGCTGCACACTTTAAATGTGCAAAATGTTGGTATATTGTACCTGCATTGAGAATTACAGTAACTAATTAAAAAAAAAACCCACAGTAAATGTAAAAAAGGAGTATTTGTTTGTGTGAAAACTCCTTTACTGACAGTGTAACGATTTCTTTATAAATAACACTGATTAAATTTCTTCACTGCAAATAATTCATTGAAAGGGAGATAAAAATATTTAGGAAGGAATAGATTAAAGAAGCATTTATTTATGTACAGATATTTGAGACATAAATTAAAAATCGTTGTGCAGTTCAGGTGAACAGAAGGAGTCCAAAAAGTGAGTTTGATTTAGTAAACAGAAGTTGTACTAAGTAGCATGCCACAGTGCCAGTGTCTTTTCCTTAGTTTTTGTTGTGGGAAATAGTTTAGAAATATTTATGTTCACAAATTTACAATGTGCTGCTTTGGGTCACAGAAACAAATTTCTTGAATTGCACCACATTGTTTGATGAGATTTTTCCCTTTGTGAGTACATTGACGTGAGCTATCTGTCTGTTTCTGCTTCCGTGGATGCACAGACTGCAGAAATGCAGGGAAAATGGGAGGTAATGTCTCACTGCAGTCTTAACTTATAGTTATGCATGCTCCATTTTCATAGTTGACAGCATTCAGTAGTATAATTCATAGACATGAAATTTTACCTCTGTACATGTCTTAATGAACTGTATGACAGTGCTAACTGCATGGAACATGAACAGAGAACCAACGGCAAAATATGTTGTTATTTGTTGCTCCATTTGTTTGTGTTGTTCAGTTGTTTCCTCCAGCGATTCACCAGCAAACATTTTGCATGCTCTTCATTTTACCTGCTGTAATTCCATCAGTCCTGTCTTGGCCCAGGTAACCAGACAGAGCAGGATTAAAACAAATTACACACCTCTGCTTTTGTATGAGTAGTGGGTTTATGGTAATTTTTGCAATGTTGTATTACATTAAAACAATCTTTTAAATCTTATTTTAAGTCCTGTATGTTCCCCAACATCAATGTGATATCATTGGAAGCAATGACACAGTTAATCAACGAAATAGGATTAATTAGATTCAATGTAAGACAGAATAGTTGAGTTTCCCTGCTTTGTGTGACTGCAGCAGAATGATCAAGCTGATTTATGAGCTTTTAAGAGCCTCTGAAATAAAACTAATGAATGTAAAAAAAAAACAAAACAAAACCTTTTGTATGCATGCCTTTGCATCTCTGTGTTTGTGTGTGTGATAGGCTATTGTGCTGAACATCAAGACAAAACATTACAGTTTCCTTGACCAGAGAAGGGCTGACTTTGATGCTGACTATGAGGAATTCTGCAAGAGCACCTCTGAGCTTCATGTAAGTGAAATATCACAGACACAAATAAAGAAAGCAGTATGTTGATCTTTGCCATAAACAAAGAGAAACTAACTCTGCTATGTAATTTCTATGTAATAATAATTTCCATGTAATTGAGACTGTATTTATTTAAAATGTATTTTATTTATTTTCTCCTATTAAATGCAATCATTCCACTGAAAAATGAAATTCTGTGTGGAAGTATGGGTGTATGTAGGCATGTGTATACAATAGCTTTGGCAGCAATGTAGCCTCAACATTCATGCCAGTAAAGCTTATTTTAATTTGAATTTAAAGTTGAAAGGGTTAAATCAGGCAATAAGTGAAAACTCTTGTGGCTTAGCTTGTTATGCAGTAGCCCTGAGCCATTTTCAGAGGTTCAGGTTTTTATTTAAACATTCCACTGTACTGTTTATTTTGTAAATATGTTTATCATTGCTTTTTCAGGACCAGCTGAAGACTTTCATGGACAGCACCTTTGAGAAAATTCAAAATACAGAGAGGGCTCTAAATGTACTGAAAAAATTCGAGAGGTAATCCATTGTTTTTATTATTCCATGCATATTCCACAAACCCTCACCACAGAAATTTGCTTGTTTTCTACCTCACTAGCTAATTAGCAATTTAATTACATCCACATGGCATCAGCATCTCAGGTTTAAATAAGCCTCTAATCAAATGGCTGAAATAAAAACACAGCAGGACTCTGAATAGACCTCTCTGACTGTGGCGTTTTATCTCATCAAACACCGGGGTAACTAATAACATACAGGTAATTGCTGCATTCCTGTAATAGGTTTGCCAGCTCCAGGGTCTTTTTTTCTGCTCACTCGCTGACATTATCTTCTGGCTCATCTAATTGGAATGGTTATTCATGTGTTTATCTTAAGGTCAAAATGTCATGTCATGAGAGAGGTTTCAAAGTGACTCTAATAGACCTTGCCCTTAGAAAAAAGTAACTGATTATATATAGTGTCTTCGCTTAACATCTTTGTTCTATGCAAAGCGAAATATGGAGATTGGTTGTCCATATTTGAATTCTAATGAAATTCAACTTTTGACTCATGAAAAACAGGCTGGGCATCCCGGACCTTGGCATCGACGAGAAGTATCAGTGCATCCTACAGAACTATGGCCGTGACATTGAAATGGTCTCCCGCATCTACATGAAGCAGAAACTGGATCCCCCCATTGGCCGGGACATGCCTCCTGTGTCGGGTCGCATCATGTGGGCTCGCCAGCTGTCAAGCAGGATCCAGGGCCCCATGGATCTCTTTCAGCAAGTAATACCAAACTTCTGCCTCCCTATTAGGAAATTTAGCTGGGCCTAGGTGTTGATTTTTTTCGTTTAACAGAACAATTGTCACTGCATCTGTGTTTGAATTTAATCATAACGATTTTGTCTCTGTGTAGCATCAGGGAGTTCTCTCTACACCAGAGGCCAAGAGGATCATCAGGAACTTCAACAGACTAGCCAGAGTTCTGTTGGAGTTTGAGATGCTTTACCATCACAGCTGGATGAAAAAGGTAAGGAGGAGGAAAACATGATGTCTTCTGAAGGAGAGGCATTACGTTATTTGAATAATGAGGAAGAATACGAGTATGAGTGTTTTCTCTCGTCAACTGTCTTACGGTCTCTCACTAATCTTTTTATTCTCTTTCTCCACTTTATTTTTTTACTCCTCCTCTCACCTCTCCTTTCAATCCCCACTGAACTACCCAACCCAACTCAATACCTCCTACCCAGATGGAGGATGCTCGGGTTGGCCTGCAGGCCTCTCTGCTGGTCAGATCTCCAGAGACGGGGGAGCTGTTTGTGAACTTTGACCCAGAGATTCTGACTCAGATCAGGGAGGCAAACTGTATAACAAAGATGAATTTGGAGATTCCAGCCTTTGCATCTCTGTTGCGGCAGAAACAGGATACTCTCAAAAAGAACCGCAATAAATTACAGGTGGATATTAAAAACAGGTGCAACATCTGTACACATGTGCAAACACAAAAGGCTTAAGGAAAAAACAAACAACATCAGGGCCAAAGTTGATTGTTTATGTATTATTTATGTTAAAAGCCTCAAACAAAGGTACATAAAAGTATGGCTGATATTGTGAAGCAGTGCATGGAGCGGTACAAATTAGACATTATGAAAATTATTGTCATGCTAAGGTCATTTCAATTTTAGCATCCTTGCAGTGTTCTTCACTGAGCAGATCAGTTCAACACTGTTGTGAGTGAATACACAAAGTGTTTTTGTATCTTTCCTCCTCCAGTTAATGTTGGCTGAGAACACCAGAGTGCGAGCTAAGATTCAGAGCGCTTTTGAACAACTGGCCATGCCACATATAGCTAAGGTAAGATGTAGTGCTCTTTTTGGTAATACGAGTACATATTTGTTATATCCTATCTTTCTATGAAAACAAAACATTGTAGAGGTCTAAACATTTAAAGCTTTAATGTGATTTAGAGATCGGGATAAAGAGATTTAATCTGTTCCAGAAGCTAATTGTATTTTTCAGTAATTTGGAAAACAAAGCTTTAGCTCAAAGCTAAACCTAGCATGTTGGGCTAGAAAATTTGTTTCCTGATGGTTTGGTCATTGAAATGAACCTGCTTTTCCTAACTCCAACACTTTGATTATATAACAATGTGAGACTGACTTTACACAGGAGTTCCTATACAAAATGCATCATCCCACATCACTGCATTTACAGGTAGACGAGGCTATACAGCCGGGGTTGACTTCCCTCAACTGGACATCTCTAAATGTGGACAAGTACCTCGGCTGCATCAACAAGGCTTTAGGTAAGCAAAACATCTGTCTATTCTTAACTTCTTCTTTTATGCTTGTTATAATTCTTTATTTCTTATTTTCTAAATTTTCTGCCTCATTCACCTCCATCTCCCTTCTCCTACTTTAAAAATTCTGTATTTCCCTCCACCTCGGTTCTGTGTCCCTTTTCCTCTCATATATCCAGCTGAGCTGGAGCTGTTGATGGACAGGGTGAATGACTTGGTGGAGTTTAGGATTGATGCAGTCCTCCAGGAGATGAGCGGAGCCACACTGTGTGTTTTGCCAGAAGATGAACCGGTCACCTGTGAGGAGTTTGTTCAGACCACCAGGGTAAGTAAATGCATGGTCTTTAAAACAACAACAACAACAACAACAAAAAACTGTCTCTAGTTGTAATTTTACAAAGCCCACTTTTTAGCTTTGCAACCCCTGACCCAGCCCCTTCCTATACTTAAAAAAAAAGATGTCTGGAGCACATAGCGCTTAAAGTACAAGTATAGATAGAGATTCTACACTTTACACTGGACAGTGTGCTTTTTAAGTACTTTTTTTTTGCAATATTTCACTTTCTAAAGGCATTCATTTATTTTCTTAACTACATTGATTTTAATTTTGTCCAACATGTATGAATTTGTATGCCCCACAGTAAGGCTATTGCTTCAACACAGTACTTCCTGTGACAATGCTTGTGAATGACCACAAAGTGTCTTATTAGCAGTTGAGGCTGTAGGCCATCAGTCATGATATATTAGGGAGACTGAATAGCTGCTAAGTTGATGATTCATTCAGTGCAGACAAATTGAACTATACTGAAGATGTGAAGAGCACATTGACTCATGGCTGGATGTCTTAATACCGTGTAGAAATAACTGACACTATTTGAAGCTGATATAATTAGATTTGGTGCCCAGGTCATTTTATTCAAACTCCATATGTAGAGTTAATTAAAAGTGAATTGGAAGAAATGACAGGTGTTCAAGTAATTTTCAAGTTCCGTGTTGTGAATCCTGTATTTAAAAAGTTTCACTTTGTTTGAGCGTGTCCTTGTGTATCCATACAGCGATTGCTGTGCAGTGTTCTATTGCTTTTATGCTATGGCATGTTTAATGTACATGTCAAATATGCATGTGTGTAGGACCTGTGCATTAAACAAGCCCAGAGTCTTCACACCAAGAGCTCACTGGTGGAGGAGGCTACTAATGAACTTATCAACATGCTGCTGGAGTTTGACCACAGTCAGAAGGAGGAGGTGGAGAAGGTTGAGGAAGAAAGCTGCACTGAGGGCAAGAACATTGACAGTGAAGGTATGCTAACATTATCCACCAATGATGAAATAGAATAGTATAAGAGCATACTGGAGGAGAAAAAGCTAATGTCAAATAGCATTGTTAAAACAGATGCATGAAAGAATAAAAATGGCATAACTGATGAGGCCTCATTTTTTCTAACCACATTAGTTTAACTTTTAATTGCTTTCTTGAGTCTTTAGATATTGTGTGCAAGTCAATATCAAAAACTCATACGGTGATAAACCAGAGTTGATGTTAGTATTTGTTGTGTCACACTTTGGCATCTAAGGTGATGATGAGGGCCACTCAGAGGGCCGTCTCTTCTCCAGAAACACCTTGCACCCTCCTGCCAGCATTGGTCCTTCCTCTCCCTTGATAAAGAGGAAGAAGAAGAGGGACCTGATGGAAGTGATGGAAGAGGAAGCCCAAGAGCTGCTCTCCTACTTTAACCATCGCAATGTGGATGCTTTGCTCAGACTGACACGAAACACACTGGAGATGCTACGCAAGCGCATCCAAATGTCCTCGCTGATTAAATTCTTGGGTGGGTCATTTGTAACTGTTTCGATGATCCCAGTACCAAAACTTATCTTAACATATAAAATCTTTTCGGGGAGGCACAAAATTAACAAAGAGTGAAACCATGACACAGTATGTTTTGTACCTGTTGTAATTGAAAAAAAAAAAGTCTTTCCCATACTAAATGGTTGCCATCAGCCTCTTCCCTCTAAATATCAGAATGTTTGCATGAAATTCACCCCCCCAAAAAGTGCCATTTTTGGCATACCTGACGTACTGCTGTCCATGAATTATCATATTAACTAGATTTACTAGATGTGCGGGTTACTAATAATCGTATTTTGTTTTTCATGTGATTTATCTGGCCTAGTAATTTTGATTTAATGTTGATATTTGCCATTCTTATCTTTTGACCATGTAAAATGTTGATCTTCAATTATTATAAGAGGACTGCTTCTCTCCATCTGTAGCTGAGAATGGGTCATCCAGTCGTGGCAAAACCAGTGGTCAGCAGGCAATCTTTAGGATCGATGTAACCCTTTCCATCCCACACATTGCCATGGTGCCAGCTATAGAAGAGGTCCAACAGGCTCTAAACCGGGCTGTCGAGTGTGTTGTCAGTGTCAGCAAAGGAGTGAGCCAGTGGAGCAAAGAAAGAATCTCCAAGGTAGATTTGATCCAGTGAAGGAGACAATAACTACTGTAACTAATTAAAGATATGGATTGATAGTTTAGTGGTCCTACAGTATAATGAGCAATCCCTGAGGTCTGTTTCCTTTTTGCAGAGAAAAATGAATGAAAGACGAATGGCTGCTCTGAAACAGGACACGTCTGAGAGTGAATCAGAGGATGGAGCAACAACATACAGAAGCCTGGCTGGTATGTGAGCACATGAGACCTCATTTAACTTAACCTCAGAAGTTCAACAACTCCACAGTTTGACTTTTTTTTTTTAACTTAAGTGATTTATCTTCATTGTTTCCAGCATATTTACCAGAGCATTGATCATTAGCTAGTGCATCACAGTCTTTAATAATCAGATCTTCTTATTTCATAGCTCAGCAGAGCAAAGCCTCCTATGACAGGGAGCAGATAGAGACATATTGATGGAAATGACATGAATATGTCACTGACTTTGGAAGGGAGACATTTACACAAAAGACATTTTTAAATCTCACTCAGATAGAGCTGCCCTTTAAGTCACATTGCACCCTGGCTAACATGGAGGTGATGTAAAACTCTGTATGTCTGCTGATAAACTCACAGGATGACACATTTTCTGAAATGTAAACAAACTTTGACTTTAAAAGTTTGATGTGAAAACAAATCTATTACAGTAGTAATGATTTTAAGTTACATGATATTTAAAACATTCACCAACTCAAGAAAAGTATTTACAGGGAAAAAAGTCAAAAAGGTGATTTTATGTTTGAGAATCATTTGCCAGTTCCCTGACTTTTTTCACTTTGGTACAACACTCCATTACAAGATCTCAACTTTCTGAGCAATCCTTCGCCATTATGATTATAAACCAGAAATTTCAAGCTTACACCAAGCTGTTTGTAATGCTTAGGTCAATCCTGTCAACACAAACCGTATGTTTCAGATGGCAGCACCTCAGACATTTCAGCATCTGTGATCCAGGCCATCCCATTCCAAGCCAAAAACTACTACAAGAGTGTGTCTGAGAACAAGGAAATAGTCAAGCTAGTGTCTGTTCTCAGCAGCTCCATCAGCTCCACCAAGAAGGTACATTCCTCCTTCAACAAGAAAATTTGATTGTAGCACATAATTTGTTAATAGAACTGTCAGTCTGGCAAGGAACAGATTGGCTTGTTCACACCCACCAGATCAATTGTAATCCACTTAAGCAATTTCAACGCAATAAAGCTTAGAGCAGAAAGACTATTAAAATGTTTGAACTTTTGTCAATAAAGACAAGTTATTAATCTTTAGATTTATTAATTCTCTACTAACCCTTATACATGTACTTTGAAGTTTCAGTTCTTCTGTTATAAGCTTTTCTATTTGGGCATCTCACGCAGGTGAACATTCCCACAAAAGCCAGATGTTAGAAGTTTTAAGAAGCACACAGCAATTTTCCAAACTGATTAGAATCTAACTTTTACTGTTACTTTTTGTTTTTGAAGCATCTTTCATAGATGTGCTATTCTATCCTTTCTACTTGAAAATGAACGAAGGCAGTTTTCAATACCTATATCTGGATTTTAGTCTCCACATTTTCCTGTTAGGAGAAATGATCTTTTCAGTGTATCCATAATCTAAATGTAAAAATTTAAATGTCTTCCATTTCTCATGTAACTCCTGTTTTATTACTGAGCAGGAGGTGATGACCGCTCTAGACCGTTTTAGCCGTTACCATCACATCTGGAGAAAGGACCGTGAAGACACCATGAGGAAGTAAGTTAAACTGAATGACTGATTTTCATTTGTGACTCTTACCACTGAGAACAATCGTTTGTTGCTTTGTTTTTTGCAGATTCATCCAGGGCAGTCCGTTGCTGTCAGAATTTGAGAGCCAGATTCTTTTCTATCGAGGTCTGGAGCTGGAAATTAACTCTGAACCTGAGTACATCATTGTAGGAGCTTTGGCTCTATACACAGGTTAGACTAAGTTGCAATTATTTGATGGAACTTGTGACAACATCACTCTCTTGCTTCAATAAATTACAACATTTTGAAAATTTCCTCTTCACAGAGGAGTCTGAAGAATACATAACAGGAAATATAAGTTTGACTTCCAGACAATCCATCATTGATCTCCGCATGCTTACGTGTCTTTTTATGTCAGCGGACCTGAAGATGTCTCTCACTGCTGAAACCAAGAGCTGGATGGTGGACTATGGACTGTACTGTAACAGGAAATATCGCTCAGAGATGGAGCAGATCTTTGCTTTTGTTGATGAAATGGGAAAGAAACTGAATCGGCAGATTAAAGACCTGGATGACATTCGCATCGCCATGGCAGCACTCAAGGAGATCAGAGAGCACCAGATATCTGTTGATTTTCAAGTTGGTCAGATAGAGGTAAAGTACAGCATTAGGTCTTTCTAACAGCTCACACATTTGGGGGGGTGGGGGGGTGGTGGGGGGTAGGGGTGGTGGGGTGGGGGTGGGGGGTGGGGCAAGACTGGATGATTCAGTAGTGTACATGAGAGCATTTCATCAAATTCAAAAAATGTATAATTTTGGTTAATGTTTAATGTATAACTTGCTAATATTTGAATTTTTCAAGTGAAATCCTTATCTCTTTCTTTCTTTCAGGAGTCCTATGCCATGCTTCATAAATATGAGCTGTCAGTGGCAAAAGAGGAGGCTGATAAGGTGGACACGCTGCGTTATGCTTGGGAGAAGCTGCTTTCTCGGAGCACAGATGTACAGAACGAGCTGGTGGCCCTACAGCCCAACTTCAGAGGAGAGCTTGTCAGCAATGTAGAGACCTTCTTAGAAGACTGTCAACACTTTTACCAGGATTACGAGAAGGTAAAATAAATTTGATACAAGTGCATACATCTGTTCTAACACTCAGAGGACTCATTTAGCCCTCACATTCACCTCCAATTATGTTCCAGCTTCTCAAGCTATTTGTTTTTATTACAGGACATATTAACATGGCTTTCTAATTAATCCTCTCTCCTCACGTCTCTCCTTGCCTTGTTAATATAATAGATTTTTATTCTTTAGCAGGACAGAACAAGCTAGACATGTGGGAATTGGGTTATAGCCTACATGTACACTTTTTACAGTTTTTTCTCTCTGCTTCAGGATGGACCCATGGTGGTGGGACTCGCTCCTCAGGATGCCAGTGATAGACTCATCATGTTCCAGGTTTGTTACTGGTGATCTGAGCTGGTCATAATAATGAAGTTATTTTATTATCTATCAGTCAGCTATTGTGTTTAATTTGTTTTGTTTTTTGACAAGGTTCTCCATAGAACCAGTTAAAATGATGGTTTTGGTACTTACTCTAAGAATCGCATGTATTTTATTCCAAATGCACTAAATTAGATAATTGTATATGATTATTATTTTTAGTATAAATGTGGGATGAGTTGTTGCCATTGTTCTCCTCTTTAGAATCGATTTGACAACCTGTTCAGGAAGTACGTCACTTACACTGGTGGAGAGGAGCTGTTTGGGTTAACTGTTACCCAGCATCCCCAGCTGTTGGAGATTAGGAAGCAACTGACTCTGCTGCAGAAGTTGTATGGCCTCTACAACAATGTCATCGAAACAGTCAATGGTTATTATGATATCCTCTGGGCTGACATCCACATTGAGAAGATCAATAATGAGCTACTGGACTTTCAGACAAGGTTTTTTTCTTTGATTTTTGTTATATTACAACAATTAAAGCTTCTCTATGGAGTTTCGGAACTTTAGTAGCACTGTGGAACTATTTTGTTTGTCTCGTAAATGCGTGTGAGCCCTACCAATGGTGTCACACACTGATCATCATGTGGTAGTAACAAACCAAGATGTCATGACACAAGTAAAGACAAAAGAAGACAAGTAAAAAACTGCTGATTTAAAATACTTTAAAAATTAACTTTGCAAATGTTTTTTGAGGAAGGAAAAGCAATCAACTTGTTTGTTAGACCCTAATTAAGGATACACACTATGTTTTGGTGACTGCACTAAAAATGTGCTTAAAAGACAGTAATTAGACTTGTTATTTCATGTTGTTGCAGGAAGTCAATATCCATCAAATCTGACAACTTTAAAAGAAGAAGAGACTTTCTGTAGTCTGTCTTTATCTGCAGCATCAACTTTTTCCTGGCCTCACACAAAGTCCTTCCCTTGGAATTATTCAATAAAGTGTTTTCATTAAGCCCTGCATGATTTTCAATTTTACAAATTCCATCCGTGATTATCTTTGCACTCTGTCTTCTTCAACTTTATTCATTGTGCAGTTGTCAAATGGAAATTGAAGTGAAGAAAGGCTTGGATAATAGTAGTTAAAGGGATCCCACCTTAGAGGAAGAAGTAGCTTTTCATGCCTCCACTTTTGTGTTCTCCTGACAGTTTGAAACTTGTCGAGGGTTATGAGAAGTTGGCAGTCACGAGAAATATGCATTTGTAGAAGACAGGACAGCTCGGGCGGAATGCTGTCGATGCTGTGAATATTAGAAGTGTTGTTTTGAGCTCGGCACACTGTGAATCTGTGCCAAAGAGCTGGTGCACGAGTGTCTCAAAAGGAAGCGCATAGACAAGTTTTGGACCTTCGCTTTACAAGAGGACAGATTACAGGTCGCTGCGGGTTTATTCACTATTGTTTTTCTTTGACTACCAGGTGCCGTAAGCTGCCTCGTGCTCTGAAGGAGTGGCAGGCTTTTCTGGACCTGAAGAAAACAATTGATGAATTCAGTGAGTGCTGCCCCCTGCTGGAACTCATGACTAACAAAGCTATGATGACTCGCCACTGGAAGAGAATTACTGAGGTCAGTGAAACAAGGCCACCGACAAAATGCTGCACTTACCAGAGGTTCTCATTTAAGAGAGAGTCATCATCAACACAGACTAACTAGTATTAATAATAATGATAGCTGTTTTCTTGACATTTGTCATGAGTAGACACTCTTAATATACATAACATGACTAATAAATCTATTGTTGTGCCAAGGTGACTGCGCATACCTTCGAGGTGGAGAGTGATACATCCAAGCTGCGCAACATTATGGAGGCTCCTCTGCTCAAGTATAAAGAGGAGATTGAGGTAAGGATGAATAGCAGACTACATATAGAGGCCAAAATCAATGTAAGAAGTCTTTTCTTACAGCATGCAATTAATGACAAGGAAATAATGAACCTTTACATGTTTTCACAGATCAAAAACACAGTGTAGATGACACTGAAACGATATATGCAAAATAGAGGGCGCGCAGTTTGGAGGACTAGACATGTTTGATACTTTTCATGGCTGTAGAGAAATAAGATTTTCTTTTTAGTAATTTTGATCCGTAATAGATATCCCATTCAGTGTTGACTAATTCAAAATTACATTAATTCAGGAACAAGGGTTCTTTTCAGTTTTTGATGTAATGTATGTCATGCATGAGGTTAATGTACTGAGTTTCATTTTGTCTTGTCTTTTTCGCTAATGCAGTGTGCATTGATCTTGGCACCAAATAGATGTGTTTAAGCTGTAGCATCATTTTTATGCAGGCCATTAAATCAGATGTCGACACATTAATGGATTTGTTTAGATGATAGAAATCCAGCAAATTATTTTATGGAGAGCTTGTTTTTTATGTGTATTTTTTCAGTATTTGGAGCTTCAAGAAACAAAGATGCGTCAATATGCTTCAATAACAACTGATGCAAATAAGGAGTTTGTTTCATACCTGTTTAAATTCACTAATTTTCCTTCTATTTAGATTTGTTGCAGTCATTACCTGTATTTTATTCTAAATATAATTTTCCCCTTCATGTTTTATGTGATTTTGTTAAGCCCAGAAAAACAGCAAGCTTGAACTTTAAAACATGTTTGCCAGGCAGACAGGCCAAGATAAAAGTTCATGTTTACTTTAATCGGAGAATAGGCTTATTTGCGAAAGGGTTACACAGACAATCATCAGTACCAGGTAGGAGGGAGGGTTGGTGGTTTGGAATAGTGGGAAAAGGTTACTGTAGGACAAGAGGGACACATTGGATATGAAATGAGAGTTGGTACTTTATGATTATATTGCAGGTACAACACGGCAGGCTGCTGAATGAAAATTATGGATTGGCTAAAGTTGCAACAACTGTATATACAAATGCACTACTACACTACTACTACTGCTATTGCTGCTGCTGCTAATAATAATAATAATAATAATAATAATAATAATAATAATAATAATGACAAATAAAATTTTGATATGCAGGATATCTGCATCAGCGCGGTGAAAGAGCGGGATATTGAGCAGAAGCTGAAGCAGGTGATCGCTGAGTGGGACAACAACACGTTCACGTTTGCAAACTTTAAGACTCGTGGAGAACTGCTCCTGAGAGGAGACAGCACATCTGAGATTATTGCCAGCATGGAGGACAGCCTGATGATTTTGGGGTCTCTCATGAGCAACAGGTATGTCAATGTTTATGGTCATATTATAGTTTGATTTTGATATGAGCCAAGCATGTAATGGCAGCAGAACATTTTCTGTGGGGTGTTTACGTGACTGCCTCAGCCTGCGTAGCTACTATTTAATGCTGACAGTGTGTGGCATAATGTGAGGCTTTTATATGGTGATGTAACTTGTTTCTCAGGTACAACACCCCATTTAAATCCCAGATTCAGAAGTGGGTTCAAAACCTTTCCAACACCACTGATATCATAGAAAACTGGATGACTGTCCAGAACCTCTGGATCTACCTGGAGGCTGTGTTTGTGGGCGGGGACATTGCTAAACAGCTGCCCAAGGTAGGTTACTGTACATCACAGTGAATGAATCTTAATTGATTCTCTAATCTTAAGGGTTAATCGGAATGACATGGTTATTGGACTAAAAAACAAAACCGGGTTTAAACTAATGCTGCTTGCCTTTAGTGCCTTAACAGATAATTTAATCAGAAATCCATGAATTGTAATTTCAAATTTGTTTTATAGTGAGCATTTAGAAAACTGCCTACATTATCTTTGATGATTCATCAATCAAATAGAGTAGCATTTTATTGCAACCTGACTTTTAGGAGCACAAATAAAAGACTACAACCAATAATAATAATAATCAGATGAATAATTGACTTAACCTTTTTTAGGAGGCAAAGCGTTTTTCTAACATTGACAAATCATGGGTGAAGATCATGATGCGAGCCCACGAGATGCCCAATGTCATACAGTCTTGTGTGGGTGATGAGACTATGGGACAGCTGCTTCCTCACCTCCTCGACCAGCTGGAAATCTGTCAGAAGTCACTTACAGGGTGAGGACAAAGGACCAAAATCCTCTGTAACATTTTATTACATTGTTAAGATTTAAGTATGAGTAGCTTGAATATTATTTAAAGGGAGCAGAGAATTCTTTAACAACTGTTACAATAGCATAAGATTCATTTTGTTTTATTAGTGTCATGCTGAAACTATTGTACATGTGTCTGCTTTGGTGTATTTTCAAAGGCGACTTATTTTTATTAAATCATGCTCTCTAATAGCTATTTGGAGAAGAAGCGTCTGCTGTTCCCTCGTTTCTTCTTTGTCTCTGACCCTGCCCTGCTGGAGATCTTGGGCCAGGCCTCTGACTCACACACCATCCAGGCCCACCTCCTCAACGTCTTTGACAACATCAAATGTGTCCAGTTTCATGACAAGGTAGATTTTTATGGAGTGTTTTATTGTTTCCATTATACATTTGACATACTGACAGGTCAGAATAACAGAACAACTGCATCTTTCAAAACCACCTAAGAGATTTTTCTGAAGAACTAAATGTCAGGGGAAAAAAAGATTCAACAGACAGAATAAAATCAATCACAAAGTCATACAATTGAGTGGACTGATCAGAAAAGTGTAGAAAAAGAGAAAACATGCATTTTTTTTTGTTTGTTTTCCTTCTTCTCACTTGAAATGGAATAATCAGTCTGTGATTCTGGTCTATAAAGCATGTCGTTGTCCTCAGATATATGACCGTATTCTTGCTGTTTCATCGCGGGAAGGGGAGACTGTGGAGCTGGAGCGTCCTGTCACAGCAGAGGGCAACGTGGAGGTTTGGCTAAATGCTCTGCTGAAGGAATCCCAGAAGTCTTTGCACCTGGTGATCCGACAGGCTGCCTGACCATCCAGGACTCTGGCTTTCAGCTCATCGACTTCCTCAACTCCTTCCCTGCTCAAGTAGATCATGTTTTCTAACAATGAATCCACCAGTATTTCAAATTGTAATTTTAAGTCTTCATTAAACTTGAAAGAATGTGATAACCAGACATCCTTGTCTTTGATTCAGGTGGGTTTGTTAGGAATTCAGATGATTTGGACAAGGGACTCTGAGGAGGCTCTAACAAACGCCCGATACGATCGGCGCATTATGGCCAAAACCAACCAGATCTTCCTGGATCTGCTCAACACACTGATTGACATGACCACAAGAAACCTGGGGACTGTGGAGAGGACCAAGTATGAGACCCTCATTACCATCCATGTCCATCAGAGAGACATTTTTGATGACCTGGTGAGTATGTTGTTATCATATAGGCTGTATTCACAACCAAATCACCAAGATTACAGTTGTGCTGAGGTGTGGGAGTGTCCCAGCAGCCATCTCCCGAAGGTGTTCAATAAACAGCGGAATTACATTGCTGCAAGATTTTTCATCTTGTGGCATCTTCAAGTTTAATAGTAAGCTCACTTGATTGGCCATTACAGCTTAATGTTGTGCTGCATTTCTAAAAATTTTTATTCCGTTTCCAATTTTCTTTGCAGGGGAATACTGAATACTACATACGGAAGTGCATTTTATTAAACAAGCAAGCTCTTAAAAAGTGATCTGATGAGAATTCCTTGCTTGAGATAACTATTCTAACTATTCTTTCATAAAAATGCATTTGATATTGAGCTACCTTTGGGGTTGGGGTTAGGGTGTCAGTAGAGGAGTCAATTCTATCTGACACAAGTCCTCAAAGCAGTTTCAATCCCATCTGTATTAATATATTCTTCTCATGTCTTCCCTGTCTCCCACAAATCTTGCCCTTGTTCCGCTCATTTTTTTAACATCTTTTTACTATTCTCTTCACCTCACTGCCCTTTCCTAAAATTTCTCCTTATATTTTCCTCTCTTCTATGCGATCCTATTTTATGTCCTAAACTTTTCATCTATTTGTCATCTCTCATTTCATCACCCTCTTTTCATCACTCTTTTCACTGAACTCTGTTTACTTGTTTTTCTTATCTCCTTTCTTTCTGCCATCCCTCTGCCCTCTCCTTTGGCTTCTTTACACCTAATTTTCATTTGATGGCCTCTCACCTCTTTTCTTTTATCCTCGGTTACCTGTCTCTCCCCCTTCTTCTACCTTTTTAATGGAATCTTCCTGCCACCTCATGCCCCCTCGTACATCCTGCCTTTTCACCCCTCTTTCCTTTCTCCTGCTTTTATGTGTAACCCCACTTCACCTCCTGAATGGCACTCTTCGATTTTCTATTCCTCACTTGCCACCTTCTCTCCATCCTTTTATCTTGCTTCCTTTCTTTCTCTCCCTGTCTGTCCTGTCTTCATCGCTCATCTATTCTCTTCTCTTCTCTTTCCTCTCCTTACTGACATCCTTCCCTTTCCTCCCTCCAGTGCCGGCTCCATGTAAAAAGCCCCAATGACTTTGAGTGGCTGAAGCAGTGTCGTTTCTACTTCAACGAGGACTCAGACAAGATGATCATCAACATCACAGACGTGGGCTTTGTCTACCAGAATGAATTCTTGGGTTGCACCGAAAGGCTCGTCATTACACCGTTGACTGACAGGTAGAGGGCCAGCCAAGAAGGCACACACCCATATGCTCTCATGGTCATAATGATAACAATTTACTTTTAGTTGTACTGACCTGGGAGTACTGTCAACTGAAAAACACATACTTTGATATTTTTTTTAACATTTTGAAAAGATTTCAACAGACCAGAACACTGTCAGACAGTGTGTATTTTATAATGGTTGTAATGGTTTCAACTTAAGTGCCTCAATATGCTTCAAAGTGCTCCTCAGATGGTCTTTCAGCTTCTGAAACTTTCAGAAACAGACAGTTTTGAAAATCACCCCCCTTTACACAGTAACTGGTCAGTTGTGGGGCGTATGAAAGTAGGCAGTGTTTGAATTTTTCACTCTACATCAATCAGCTGTGCACTACATCACTTTCCGGGTGCAGCGAAGTCGTTCATGAAGAATGACTGCAGGAGAGTCTGACCAAAAGCCTTACTTTTTCTGAATGTGGAAAATGACAATAGCAACAAACGCAAAGCACATCTATCTACTACTCAAGCTTTTTACTTCTGCCTCCCTGTCACCTGAAATGCCCTCATTGCCAACCTAGGCACTGTCACCCAGTCGTCTGGACCATTAGTCAAAAGTGCACTTCACTTTAACAAGAGGTAGCATTAACAATAAAAGCATCCAAAGGATTAGGTTTTCAAATCTTGAGAAACACAGTTTGTACAGTTTGAACAAGGCAATGTGAAAATAATTTCAGTCTCACAGTAAATGTAACTTAAAGTTTCTAACTAAGTCAGCAATTCTCTGCTGCCTTTGTCTTGAGAGTCTTTCATTGATCAGATACACAAAGAAGATATTTTATTTTATGAAACTCCTCCAGATATGTACTGGTAGCTACTTACTCTGTTTTGTAGATCTTCACTGTAACATCAATTCATATTTAGTGGTAACAGTTTTCATTGCTGACAAATGACTGGACTTAAAGAGAAGATATACAGAGAGAGCAGTAGAATGGGAAGAGATGAAATTAGGAGAAATAGGCTTTCTTGCACAGTGGTTGTCCTCTCTGTCACTGATGAAGATATGACTGACAGAGAGAGAGAGAGGAAAAGAATCAGACAGAGGGAGGAAGGTAGATTTCCAACAGCAACCAGTGTCTGACACACACAGCAAGTATGAGACGAGGAGTAAAGAGAAAAGATGAGAGACCAGGAGAGAGCAATGAGAAGAGACAGCATCAGGGAGGGAGCTACCAGCAGACATCAGACAGCAGCTATCCAAAGAAGTGGCACGCTGTCCTTATGGCCAACGGCACCAAGACAGCCTTGATTTTCTCACTGCCCTCTTTCCCTGCCGTAAACACTGATTCCTCCTCTTCTGTTAGTGTGTGCTATGCTGCTTCCCTCTCTGTCACTCACTGTCATTACCCCCCCTCTTTCACATGGTCTGTCCTCTGTCCTCGGTGCCACTGCATCACGTCTTAAAAGAGTAAAGGCAAAGGAAATGATCTCAATAATCGCAGTGGTCTGATTTGTTCTGCATTCTCTGAAGCAGACAGTATTGGTTGCAGGCACAGTTTCATCATGGTTTTCATTAGAGGCCAGCCATGCACTGAAAAGCAAGAACAGTGTCTAGCCAGAGGGTTGGGGTCAGGTCCCTGTGTTAGTTGTCCAGCATCCTGGTGCAGTGTCCTTGAGCAAGACTCTGAACCCCCCCAGCATCAGTGCCAGTAGTCTCTGGCTCTGCTTGACCTCCAACCTCCACGTGTTGAATCATATCATATTAATTTTACAGTGTGACAAATTGGATGTGAAAGAAAATGAAAAAGGCTTAATGAGAAAATTACAGCAATAAAATGTTACTGTCTTCTTGTGCACATTTGTTCATTTGTTTAGGTGCTACATCATCCTAGCCCAGGCTCTGGGTATGAGTATGGGTGGAGCACCTGCTGGTCCTGCTGGAACAGGTAGGACAGAGGCATAAAAATATAACTTATACTTACCGGTGCTTATAATGATTTCATCCAGGAAAGACGATTGAAATGAGAGTATTAGTGTCCTGTTTATGAATGATGGAAAGAAACACGTGAATCTCCCATGCACAGTATGTCATTAGTTTGGCAATAAACAGTAATGTAATAGTATAATAGCTTAAAGAATCTGGTTGGGAGAAAAAAGGTCATCAGCTGCATGATTCTGTGATCTTGTTCCTTGTTTGATCACGGCAGTGATTTCTAAACTGGGGGGATTTGCCAAAGGGGTCTCACATTAAATCTACAGGGCTTTGATATAATTAAAAAGATTTTGCCCTGCTGTACATTTTTTTAATATGTTTCATTTTTTTTTACATCATATGATGAGAGGTTGAGAAAACTATGTTTACCAACTCATATATTCAATAGATATAAAAAATATAAAAGAGATATGATTGAGGTTTATGCTTGTTTATGTAATGCATGGTAACACTGTTGAGCCTGTCATCTTCTTTTGGTGTCATAGATATGAACTAAGAGGGATTTATTTGTTTATCTAAAAGAGAGAGAATTTCTTTTTGCACTTTGTGCTGTTAAAGCATGGAATGAGCTTCAGGAATATGTGGTGAGGCCCCCTTCAGTCAACGCTTTCAAAATTAGGTTAGATAAATTCCTATTTGTAATTTTTTATGATATTAATGTGATTTTAATTTGTATATGATAATATTTTCTTATGCTGTTGGTCAGTTTTTTGAGTCTAGAATAGAGGTTTTTACATCCTGTGCCAGAAGATTTTCTGGTGAGCAGATAATTCATACATTATCCAAATAAACAATTAGCAAAGTTTAAAGAATTCCTATCTGTGAGGATGGATCACAATACAACACTTCCTCAGTTCAGTGGAACACAAATCTAAATGATGTGGATAACACTACTTAAATACAGAAATAGTATAAGCAGGTGTTTTGGTTAAAGATTTTATTCGGTTTTCTTTTGTCACAAAATCGTTTCATCTTATTTAGGATTTCTTCCTTTTGTCATCAGGTAAAACAGAGACCATAAAAGACATGGGTCGCTGTTTAGGAAAGTATGTTGTGGTCTTTAACTGTTCTGACCAGATGGACTTCAGAGGCTTGGGAAGAATATTTAAAGGTAAGAGTCACAAAGCAAATTGGTGCTTTTATTTTGAAACAAAAAATAAAATAAAATAAAATAAAGAAGGAGCTACAGAAAAAGAAGAAGGCTAAAAGTGGTTTGAGGGTTATGATGAGTGAACATAAAATCTCATTTTCAGGTCTTGCTCAGTCTGGTTCATGGGGCTGTTTTGACGAATTCAACCGCATCGAACTCCCAGTTTTGTCAGTAGCAGCTCAGCAGATCGCGATAGTTCTCACTTGCAAGAAGGAACGTCGCAGAAACTTCATCTTCACTGATGGAGACAATGTGGATATGAGCCCTGAGTTTGGCATCTTCCTTACCATGGTCAGTGACGACACCATTGATTCAAAATTTACACTGAAACAGCAAGTAATGTTTTAATATAGTCTTATTGGTAATTTGTTTTAGACCAGTTGTAGAGAATGTAATTCTTCATGTATTCCAGCGTTTGAAAGTCACATACTCTGTGAATGAAAATGAATATTGGTTATATGTAATGATGTGTTTTGTTGAGTTTTCTGTTGTATAAAGTTACAGGTAAGATAAAAGAAGGCTGCTGTGCCTAAGTACATAGAGCTATTTTGACATCACAAGAACCTCTGGTTTTATCAGCTTGAATTACAGCACGAAGACAAATAGTACTTCAAGCAGCAAAACTTGTTCTTTTCATTTAGAAAGCATGTAATAAATCACAAATAATACATTTTTTAATAAGATTTAAGGAACATAGATAAATGGAATCGGCCTAAGCCATGTACTATTTTACTAGCCAGTTTGTACATTATTAAACACTAGAGTCTTCCTCTTTATTAGTAATATTATCCAGTGATCATTATCTTTTGATACAGTACCAGTTAGATCCCTTTATCTCTTTGGTGCAATCCCAAGGCAAGTCATTAAAGGGAGAACACTGGAGTGATTCTCCTGTGTAGGGTGTGGGGTCAGAGATTGTTAATGTTTTTGCTCTGTGTGTATGTGTGTGCGCATTTTTTACATGTGTGCATAAAGACAGTAATCAAAGGCAGGCTTTGTGAAGAGGAGGGACTGAGTCGTGTCCACAGGGGTTTAACTAACTAAAGAATAGTTCTTACTGTAAACTTCAATGATGTGTGTGTGTGTTTTCTTTTGTTGCAAAGACATCATGTGTGAACAGAAAATATGTGTAACTGCACTAACTTGTTGTATGATTTGCTGATTTTTAATTCGTTCCCATGTTTGTTTTTATATATTAAAGTATATACATCAGTGTAGATCTGAGATCTAAATATTCTCATACAAAATGCAACATACTCTCTCCTATGTTTACTCCATTTTAACTTATTAACCGAAAGGTTG
>JAQLOL010000025.1:22169957-22180791 GCA_029783665.1 Naso thynnoides
AAATTATTAGACAAGAATAAAGATCCTGGACAGGCAGCTGAATCTTATACATAGCTAACATTGTTTTCAATAGCAACCTAAGCTTTTTTTCACATTTTAAAATAGGCTTCTGTAAGTATGCGAAAATAAAAACATTTTGTTTCATACAAAAAAAATTAAATAATGTGAATCACTTATGATCATGACTTTGTATAAGCACACATATATAGATATTAATTGTAATAATCAATAAAATTCATGAGTTTACAATATATAATCTATATTAAAAAATAGCTGAATGCAAATCATATATTTGATGATGAACTACATTATATTGCAATGAATGGGGGAAATGTTCGGGACAATGACTGTGTGAAGTGAAGGGCTGTAAAAACACAGACACCATAAGGTTCCGGTATTGTGGTATGCAAAAAAGTTTCCCAAGGTTGGCAGGTCTGCAAATGTCTGTTCATATTACTTAATCTCTGTTGTTCTTCATGGTGAGTTTTTTTCAATTTGTATTAATGAAAACTGTCCCTATTCTCCTTCCCAATGAAGCACTCACTCCTACCACTTTTCCTCTCTTTTTTTCCTCAAAATCTTCCCACCTCGCTTCATCTGATCTGTCTTTTACCCTTTGGGCCTTCTCACTCAAGAGTTAACCATGTCCACCACGGGCTTTCATGTGCAGTCATGGTATACACAGATCCCCCTCTCTATCTTTCCTTCCTTTCATTTTAGGCTAACTTGGCGGTGCAGCAGAATCGTCTGGCCATTGCTAATGTGGACCTTCAGAAGGCTCAGGCTGAGCTGGATGCCAAGCAGGCAGAGCTGGATGTAGTCCAGGCAGAGTACGAGAAGGCCATGATGGAGAAACAGGTTAACAGCTCTACCTACTTCCTTTATTTTGAAATGCAAATAAATAAATATACCACACTAAAAAGGGAGAAGTGTCTGCTGTAAAGATCTGGAATAACAATTAAATCATCTGACGTAAAGCAGATGTAAGACACCTGGAGCTTTATGCCATTATCTGTTATTTAAACTTGACAGATATTTGAGCTAAATTAAACAAACTAGTGACATTTTTATGACCTTTTCAAGTGTGAAGTTGAATTAATGGACATACGTAATTGACATTCTGTAGTTGGATGTGTAGTGTTAATCTGTTCCATGGAAGCCTGTAATATAATGGGATATTACAGCATGAATTACACTTGGCTAAATTTTAATAGAACATGTCTTACACTGCTTAGTCTAAATCTGTACCAGTGGTTTCATTTTTTTTAATTGACTTGCTGCTCTGTGTAGTCATTTGAATTCATATGGATGTCACAGCTGTCTTTGTGCTTTATTGTTTCAAATCCTAATTCTGTGAAATGCTGTGATTTCATTCCTTGCCTTAGCTCACCCCTCTGTTCTTTCTCCGCAGCAGGATGTTTCTTTATAATATATACATCAAAAAAGGCTAAAACATTTGGTAACACTTTATTTGGATAGTCTGCCTACAGATAATTTACCAATTTTACCAACATCTTAGTTGAAATTCAGCAATGTCACTGTTTCACATAGCTCTAACCATATCCAGATTAAGTGTAACTGAACATTTTGTTTACGCATGAAAATAAATATCAAAAAAAGAGATACTAAAAATATGTGAGGTGACCCTACTTCAGCTAAATTAAGTCTCTAATTAAAGTTAAATTAGTATGTAATTGAAGTGTCTCATGCATATTTGTTAAAAAAGATAATTTCTTAAGCTTATGTTGTGCTACCTGATGTAATTATAAGCAGACAAAAACAACAACAAAAATGGGAAGTGACTCAGCCTGAGAGTTGCATCGCTTTTTGAATTAACGTAACTAACACCAGTGGTTCACTGTTAATTGTTTGTGCGGTTTTGGTGAGTCGGTCTGCTGCGTGTCTTTCGTCAGCACTCTCTGTTCTGTGATAAACAACAGCATGTAAATGGAACAGTATGTGCATCAACACCGGCTGATTAGAAAATCTGGACAGCCTAAGTTGACTCTTTTTATAATTTTGTGATTAAGACGCAGAGCTGTTCATCTCCAGGGGCCAAAGCGAGATTGAGGGGGCTCGCTTCAGGAGGGTTAGAGGCTCACGCTTTTGCAGTTGACTTTGATATACTTCTTAATTAAGAGATGCCTTTACCAAACAGTCTCCATTGATGAAACAGTCATTATTTCTATTGGGAAAACAACCTCATTATTGCTTGTTAGAAGCTGATGAAGAGATAATTGTAATGAAGGTGCTGCTAACCTCTTATTATTTTGTAAAAAGAAAACTACTCTGGATAGCAGGATAAACATACTGACAACAAAATCCAGACACATCCATCTGCCCATTAACGGGGTCACAGGGGTCAAGAGTTTATGCAAGCCTTACCCAACATGCATTAGGGGAAAGACAGCCTCGAAACACACACAATGATAAAGAGAACATAAAACGTATATTAGTCATCAGCTTCATTTCAGTGATTCTATGTTGAGCCCTATTATACTGGAATTAGAGAGTGTCCAAAGTCATAAAGGACTTTAATATTTTATTACTGATGTGTCCTTGCACTATTTGTTTATATGAAAACACTTGAGACTGATATAAATACACACAGATGTGCAAAAAATAAATCGTCAGATGAGAGTTGGATGGAGGGCTCTATGCGGAGACAGGTGAAAGAACAGATAGGGAGGCCTAACTTACATGTCAGCCTAATAAATGTTTGTGTGCCCTTCCTTCCCATTAGATGCTGCTGGAGGATGCTGAGCGCTGCAGACACAAGATGCAGACGGCGTCCAGCCTCATCAGCGGTCTGGCTGGCGAGAAAGAGAGATGGACAGAGCAGAGCAAAGAGTTTGCTGCCCAAACCAAACGCCTTGTTGGTGTGTTACAACGCAGGCCTCAAAATTTAACTGTTGCTGATAGTACTTTAAAGATTTTTTCTGCATTTTTATTATTCTCATTACCTCTTTTATGCATAACAGTGATTTTTTTTGTCATTTGTCAAACATTTAAATTAATTAGACCCAAATTTTCTCAAGCTATTGGCTTGCAAGTTTAAACGAGTAATGTAATTAATACTTCTAATATTATTACCAAGAATGTGTCAAAATGTTTCTATTTGACTTGACAATTCTTAATGTACTGCTAACATATTAAAAGCATTTTTACCTTTTGTTGCTTTAACATATTCTGCTTAGCTCTGACTTTTGCTTTTAGTCCTTTCAGAATTTTTGTAATATTTACACTTTAATAACAGTTGCACATAACTGGCATTAAAGTGTTGCTTGCACATGTTGCAATCCCTGCCCTCTTGTTCTAGGTGACATTCTTCTGGCCACAGCGTTCCTTTCTTACTCTGGCCCCTTCAATCAGGAGTTTCGTAATCTTCTGCTAAATGACTGGCGGCGGGAGTTGAAGCAGCGTCGTATCCCATTCGGAAACAACCTCAATCTGATCGAGCTGCTCATCGATGCACCCACTGTTAGTGAGTGGAACCTACAGGTCAGTGGTCAGTCATACCAAATCATCCAATCTAGTGTATTTTGATGTTGCATTAACACAGTATGTTATAATTCTGTACTGTATGTTGTTTCAAGGATAGGTTCACAGTAGATAGGATTTGCATGTTCTTTTTCACAACCCAGAAGGACAAGTTACATTTGTATCTATACTGATGTCACAATAAATAAAACATCAACATTTACCCGAAGAGACTAGTCGGAAGTTGTCTGGCGTTGAAGAATTTTGAGCTTTTCTTGAGGAGATACGGTTGATGTTTTGTCTGATTTCTATGAAAACCTCATATTGCAGTTGCCGTAGTGTGCTAGTTCAATTATTCAATTATTGATGATTAACACCCTTCTCAACAGAATACGTACACATCATTTAAACATTTGCTATAAACTCAAATAGTGTAGAGCATAACAGCATTGGTTAAAAAGATAAGAATACTTAAAGTTAAAACTTAAAATTATTATCTGGAATTTGTTAAATTTTATGACTGTGCCTCAACCAGTCATTACTCATCTTTCTTGCAGGGTCTCCCCAGTGATGACTTGTCCATACAGAATGGCATCATTGTCACCAAAGCAACCCGCTTCCCCCTCCTCGTTGACCCCCAGACGCAGGGAAAAATTTGGATCAAGAACAAAGAGGCCAGGAATGAGTTGCAGGTTTGAGATATTTCCTCATCCTTTATTTTAAAGAATGTGGGATATGTTGGCTACTGCATTTTAATGCACATTGACTATGATTTTTTAAAAATATGCAAGAACAAGAATGAAATCCCAGTGGATCAGTAATCACATTTGTGATATCCACTTTTCACTTATTGTCTGCAGTGTCAATTTTTGTTCCTCTGTTGTCATATTTTACTTGTTTATTGTTTTGTCATTTTCCATTGAATACTGTCATTTCAAACAACAGCTGTAACTAGCTTATTTAAGTATTTTGGTGTTATTATTTTTTATATTCCCAATATCTCTATACCAAATGCTTTTAGCAATGTAATAGTTTTTGTAATAATGAAATTTAGAATTTTAGCAGTGGCTTAAGTCTTTATTGCTTTGAAGTAATAGTTTCAGATGCTTGGTTTCTGCAGTACTGTTTTCCTTCAAATCCTTTTCATTTCCCAATATGCTTTTCCTTTTATTACAGCACCCTGCAAAAGTAGGCTACTGCAGAATTTTGCAGGCGTAACAAGACCAACCAAGGTCACTGGCCTTGTTAGGGCCAATCTCTGAGCCGAGTAAATGCATTCTGCAATCCTATTATGTGTCCTAACGATGCATTTCCCAAAGCAGTGGGTTAAACCCTTTTTTACGAGTGACCTCATCAAACCAACTGTGTTTATTTTTATAAGATTTTCTAAAAATGGCTTGTCTTGAAAAATGAGGTCTTATTAGTTTGACAAGTCAAATTTCTCAGACAGAGCTTGGCCTTTGTAACTTAGACAGAATTAGATCCATGTGTCTTCTTCATTTTCATGAATCAAATGCTTCTTGCTGTCTGTCTTATACATTACACATCAGTCTGTATGAAACAGCATGAATGAGGTCAGTCAGGTAATAGGTTAATAAAACCTTAACATTTTTCTCTGACATAAGTTTTAAAGGTTTGCCCAATTTTTATGAAAAGACAATAAAAATGTCCAGTTTGGACAAAAAGGAAAAACCTCCACCAGATATATTGATAGATAGAAAGACTGACTGACTGACTGACTGACTGACTGACTGACTGACTGACGACGGTGACAAATTCTCCTATGACAAGGCTCAACAATTCACACACTGAAAACACATGGTACAAGACTTCTAAAAGGGACTGTTAAAACAAACTGGTAAAAACATTTTTTTATGTAGTGTCTGTTTTAGAGCATTCAGGGTGGTCATTGCAAAGGTAATGAAAGATTTCTTATTATTACACATGTTTACCATTTTCTAAGTTTAATGTATTAATAAAGGACTCATGTTTTGATCCAAGATCACCTCACTGAATCACAAGTACTTCAGGAACCACCTGGAAGATAGTTTATCTCTTGGACGCCCCCTATTGATCGAGGATGTAGGGGAGGAATTGGACCCTGCTCTCGACAACATCCTGGAAAAAAATTTCATCAAAACTGGCTCCACTTACAAGGTAACACGGCAGAAGAAACTCTCCTGAGAACCTCATATTGCAGATATTTTTAATCATACTTTGAAGAGTCTGAAACGGCCAGGTGTGTTTCAAGTGCTGGTAGATGGGACTTGGCTCGGTCCCACTTGCCACACAAACTGTCAAACCTGTACTGACACACATTGATTTGCTTGGACTGGGGAAAAAAAGGCCCGTCAACTGTCACTGGGTAACAGCATGTGAAGTGCTGGCAGGCAGTGGAGACTGTCTTTGAGTTCTCCAATTGTGCCAGCTGGAGCACCTGTCCTGATTGGGTCAGACTAAAGTGTGCACAGTGAGGCAGGGCTAATCACGGGGTGCTTTATTGTGGGTCGAGTTATTTCTCTGGGTCTGTGGCTCAATGGATTTGATTTTTTCCACTTGATTTTGTTTTTGGTTGCAATTTAGAAGTTGAGCATCACCAGTCCTGTTAAATTTTATTGCAAATAGCTAATTGTGGTTTTATTTTGATATTTAATTATAAATAAGGCACACATTTATTTATTTATTTTTTAACCCACCAGTAGGCGACAAATATGTTTCACAGCTTACACTAAGTCCAAGTGCAGAAAGTTTTTTGATGACTGAATTTTAAACTAAAAACTGTTTTCTCTTTTGCATCTGTCTCTCTCGTTTGGGAGTGTGTAACTAACACTTTAGAGGCTCATGAAGAAACATCAGGAAACTCAAAGATCTGCTTTCTCCTTTTACAACTGACACTGAAAAAAATAGATTTTTACAGGCATTTTATTTTGCTAAACAAATTAAACTCGATTATTAACAGGATTCAAAAGTAACTGCTGAAAATAATATTGTTGATGGGCTCCATGGTATTAATTAGTCCAGCAGTTCTGTGTAAGATAAGAAGAACATTGGAAAATCCAGGAAAACTAAATCAGCCTTTAAATAACACCATTAGTGGGGTCATTTGATAAGCACTTAAAGTAATTTCAAGTGAAATCTAATATACAAACAAGACGATCCTATATTTAATTTCTAACGGCACTTGAGCTGATTTCTACCATGGCAAGTCTAATAAATGAGATCACACTGTGGGTCTGTCTCATTAAAAAAAAATACAGTGTGCCTATATATAGGATATCAATGGCTTCAAGTTCAACATCTCATAATCAAGAGATATTGTGCATCCATCCTGCCAGATGTTCTTTGCTTTTGTTTTTTTTTTGTTTTTTTTTTTGTGGTTAGAAATGAAAATCAGACCATTCTCGGCATCCTAAATCCTGGGATGTACACTAGAAAATTTCAAAGTGGCTCTTAGCTAGTAGCTCTTAAAGATTTGAGCAGCAATTTCCGCAAACATGGTTGAGGGGTCAATGAAAAAAAGATACATCACAGCAAGGATGAATTTCATTGTGATCTTCCTCTCTCCCCCTCTCTCTCTCTCTCTCTCTCACACACACACACACACACACACACACACACACATACACATACACATACACACGTGTACATGCACATGTACCAACAGTAAAAATAAAATCATATAGAACAAAGAGTTTGCGAGACAGACAGAGTGAAGTTTGCTTTCAGGCATTTTCTCTCTCTCATTATCGCCTCTCACCTCCTGACTGATGCTGGTTCTTCAGCAGCTGACACTGCAGCTGCCTCCTTCTGTCTCACACATGCTTAACAAAAAAAAAAATCACATGCACATGCACACGCACACACACACACACACACACACACACACGTCAAGCATACCATATAACTGCAGGAAATCACATGTGCTCACTCACACCCTAAAGTAATTGCAATCAAGCACGTGTTACTTGCAGACAGACACATTCAAACAGAAATCTCTCAGCTACCAAATTAGAGACCTGATGAGAGGTGTGTACTGGCTCCTTCCCACCCTCTCCTGAAAAGCTCCAATTTCTATTAATATCCTGGTGAGGGAGTAGGTGAAGGTGTCTGTGGTCAACAGCTCAAGGGACAAACTGGCAGATGGATAATTAGAAGTTAGACTGCCATCAGTAATTTAAATGCTGATCAGAGTAAACACAAGCGCACATTCATTTACATGTATGCACGTATACCAGCATATACACTCGGGGAATGTTTCAGAGTTACTCTGTCTCCAAAATACTTTGTTTACTTTATACCTTTATTATATAAGTCAGTGTGGCCTAATTCTACATATTAAAAAACATCTGCCTCAATGACTTTCCGAACAAATGCGCCACTATGTGTTAGTTTATTGTTCTGGCTGAATAACCAGCATGTTTAGTTTTGAAGTACATACTTTATATGGTCATTTCGTGAAGCAGACTTTGTTCTCTTTACTTTGTGTCAGTAAAACACTTCACATGCTGATTGATAATGACGATATGTTCCTTCCTCTATCTTGCTTTTTGCAGGTGAAAGTGGGTGACAAAGAGGTGGATGTGATGAAGGGCTTTAGGCTCTATGTGACCACCAAGCTGCCTAATCCGGCTTATACCCCTGAGATCAGCGCCCGCACCTCCATCATTGACTTCACCGTCACCATGAGAGGACTTGAGGACCAGCTTCTGGGCAGAGTCATCCTCACAGAAAAACAGGTGTAGTTGCTATGAAACAAAATGGCAACGATTCCATCAGCTATACAAACAATTTAGCTGAATATTTAAACTATTTTGTCCTGCACTTCTACGATGTTGCAGTTTAATTTTAGTGTATTTTCACAGAGGATGCATCTTATGCTTTATGCAAAATGCTTATAGTTCTCTTGGAGACTACTTGTTAGATGCTCCCAACAAGCCCACCCCCTCAACCCCCACTGTGTACTGTACTTTACCTGATTTTACTCCCTCTAAAGCACAAACAGTGTTACAATGACACGGGGAGGTTATTATCCCCCTTTGAATGTAAAGCAAGGAAATCATTACAGCCTTTAGACACCGACGGTGATAAGAAACGATCACACAACCAAAAGGAGTGTACATATGCACCACAACCAAATACACACACAGAGGCACACACAGCTTAAGTGTCAGTTTCCTTATTCAATTGGTGTGGCCAATAGACATGCATTGTAAATGGACTGAATGCAGACGATGAATTGATTGCGACTATGAAAAGACTGATGCTACTGTAAGAAGGCCATTTTCCTTCATGTAGCGACTGGTCAGATGAAGGATTTATGCAAGATGGAGAAAAAGTTGCTTGTTTTCTTTGTACTAAATATGTTTTTTATATTATAGGAGCTAAAGCTAGAACTTGTATCTCTGCAGTTCATGCAGTATATACAAACTACATGCAAGTGTTATTAACTTTTACTTAGTGGTATGGTTGTCTGTAGAAATGCATTACCATCAAAATGACTTATTCAAAAGTTCACCTCATTACAGATGAACAAATTACAATGTTTACAATATAAAGGTGAGAACTTTGTGTAATGGTGGATACTGAGTAACAATCTGATACCAGTGTGTTAAAAAATGCACAAATGAATGTTATTATTTTTTGAACAGCAGTTTAATATTTTGTGGATCTGGGCACATCATGCAGTAAAAAATCTGCATACAGGTGTTTGGGCTGCTGCTAGGAAGTACCAAGGTTCTGTTTCAAATACATTTGCTTTGTTCCAAATAGCATACTTCTGTACTAAACACTTAATATTTTGAGTGTAGAAGGGCGTGAAAGTGCATTTCTCACTGAAAAGTATGTGAAAATGCAGTGTACTACCCGTGCACTCAAAGCGGTCCAAAAACTGAATGTGGAATGATGGACACTTCACACCCTCAACAACGCCATATTGGTGACGTAGAGTAAATTACGTCACATATTTCTCAACTTTCGGAATGGTGGCAGGGCATTACCGCTGAGGATTTTCACGCACCACCAACTTCGCCACGTTGCACAGATGCAAGTTTTACATGTTTTTGCACTAATCACCACTATGTATACTGTTGTCAAATAGCTGCCACTCATAATTTTTGTTTGGTCTGTAACGATTTGGTGCTGTTAGCATGCTAGCTAATGTTAGCATAAACTGTCTAACATTAGCATTTGCTAGCTAGCTAACACTCCTGGCTACAGTGGCACATTTTAATAAGGCATTAACGTTGTGACTTGAGTTTGGTTTATGTGTGATATCTTGTCGACTTTATTGTGGAACATTCTTATACAAGTTAAACGAACGAAATAGTGTCAGAAAATAGCTGTAAAATATGTGATAGTCGCCCGCCTACTGTTTGCAATTTGCCTAAAAGAGGTAGTAGAAGAAGAAGAGGTGGTTGACAAACAATGTTGTCACTTCCGATAAGTGCAAAACGGCAGTGTGTGATTTGGAACACTACCCTGGTCGAGATTAGTGCACTACACAATGAGTGTACTGCAGTGAAGTGTACTGTATTTAAGTATACTGACCAAAGTATGCGATTTGGAACGCACATATTTTTTTACTAGTATCAGTTCTGCGCATAGACTCATGTCACTGAAACCAGTCCAGTGTCGAGGCAGTATTGGAATCATTTCCAATACTGGTATAGTCCCTTTATTTTGAGATCACAGGCACTTGTTTTGGCCACATTAATCTTTGCCATCTGAGTTTTTGGATCATGTTGTAGGAGAACAGGAGTAGGAGTGTTCATGTGTGCCAGACTCACATTCAGGAAAGTGGCACTGCATGTCATACGGATGCTAAAAATTTTATTTTCTCTCCCTTATTTTTTCTACAGTATTTTTTTCTCAACATGTTTGCCTTCCTGTTATTTTTTTTATTTTATTTTCAAAACATTGATATCAACAGCATTTAGACTGTTAAATCCTGCCATATGAAACCCAGACACTGACTTTTGGGACAATGTATTTTTAATCAACAGCATCGTAACATTGTAATTAAAATATGAGCCAGTGTGACAGGTGTAGTAACTTGTGAGTTTTTGCCTAGCAACAGCAGCATATAAATGATGACTTCCATGTGATCTGGCATAATAATAACATAAATCCTGCATGTGACTCTCAACTTGCCCACTTTCAGGCCAAAATGTCAACTACCAGCACCTCATTATCTAAAAAGTATTTCATTTGCTGATCAAATGTGTGCTCTCCAAGAATTAAGCCTATTGATCCCAATGATCCCATAGCCTTTCTTCTAGCACCGTGCAACACCTTTATAACCTGTGTGTGTGTGTGTGTGTGTGTGTGTGTGTGTGTGTGTGTTTTCTGTGCTTTC
>JAQLOL010000025.1:22193554-22216529 GCA_029783665.1 Naso thynnoides
GGGTCTGTAAGAGTGTTGTAGCAAGAACTTATAGAGTCTTGAAACAAAACCGCTTGTGCTACCAATACAATAGAACAATTTATGAATATGAGAGGGCTCTGCAATGGAACACCACTGCCTTTTAAAGCCGACCTCAGCTGTAGGTAAAAGAAAAATGAGATACGTGGTATGCCAAACTTAACACATATGTCCTGAAATGTATGTAATCCCCCCTCCCCATAAATATCGCCAAGTGTACAAATATTGTTTCTTTCCCAGCCAGGGAAATGAATAGGTTGACCACCAATTAACAACTTATCATTATGAAATATTGGAGAGTGTGGACCCCACCCAGAGGAACAACCAGCTAATTTCTCTACCCTCCTCCATGTGAAAAGCAAATATGCAATTCAAAGTGTGTGATGTTTGCTCTTTAATGCAATATAGTTCAAAGACAATTAAATTCAAACCGACTCCAAAGAACATAAAAAATTGTGTACTTAAAAACGGTAAACATTAACTTTTCCAGAATGTGCAAATCAGATTTCAATGTCAGCAAAACAAATGTCATGCAGGATATGTACTGATTGATAGACCAAGGCATTAAACATTGTGGTAGTTCAGGCTGGCCACAAAGTCAAGCTGAGCTGTCATCAGCTCAGCCTGCTACCTATACAATTGGCTGAACTAGTCAAAGACGCCTTATTTCAACTGCGTTAGCCTGCTGCTCTGCTGCTTCCTCTGCCAACCCACTTGCACCCTAACTCCTATTTCTATGCTGGGTCCAACTTAATCAATGTCATTGTGTTGTCATTGATTCCTGCTCTGTTCTGCTGCTCTTCCTGCCTCAAGCTTTCCATGTATGCTCATTGAAGGGCAGGGAGCTCCCAGAGCAGAGCCATACTTAAAAAATTTAACATGCTGCAAATATATATATAAATGTATTCCTTCGATGTAGTGTTCCTAACTGAAATAGTTTTTTCTATGTGTTAATGTCTCATCCATTTAGGTTAAAATCAGTCTTGATGATAGGAAATGCAAATATGCAAATAATCCATATTTCACCTAAAATGCAACCTGATTTTAAATGTGAGGAGGATAAAGTACAAAAAAAACTATGTTAAAATGTAGTGGATAAAACTAAAAGCTTGTTAAAAAAAATTCAACAACAAATTCAGCTGGAGACACCTGAAAAGTTTGGTTAGGTAGATTTTAGAAGTATTTGGGTTTTTTTTTCCTGTAGCTGACTTCTGCAACAGATTTAAGGCATTTGTATGACGGCACATAAGCAAAAGTGTCACTGTCAGCTGCTGTTTTGAGGGTTTCATGTATGACTGCACATTTGTGCCCTGTCTTTCTGTATTTGTTAAAATTCTGCTTGTGTCATATGATGTTGCCACTTGCTTCAGTTTTTTTTTTTTTTTCTACGCTGTCAGCTTTCAGTGACATCACAAACGGTGAAAAGAGCAACACTGACAGCAGGATGTTTCTTCAGGACGCTGACACTGTGTGCTCTCGTCACAGCCAGATACAGGCTACTTTGTGTGGTTTTTACATTAAATGCATGCATGCTCATTTTATACCTGATCGTGTATGATTTATTAGTGCACTTCTGTGCTTAACTGGTGGGTTTGTGCGTATATGCTGTGTCTGCCTGTGTGTGCGTGTGTGTGTGTATTGTCTGGGGGCAGTTCCTGAGCTAGTTTCATTAGAGCTAGTTTCATTATGATGGATGCTCAGGGCTGCCGGGCACAGCAAGCTTATTCCTCTGCACTGCCTCTCAAATAGAGAATGACAAACATAGCCTTGGAGAACACACACACACGTACACATATATGAACATGGGCAAGACACTCAAACGCACACATACTGTATACTATGCACATATGTTCACACTTTATCATACAGCAGAATATGATGGGTCCCTGTGTGTGTGTGTGTGTGTCTTCACATCTGTGTATTAAATTCAATGCAGAGTGACAGGAGCCAAGCTAAAATTCCCTTAGAGGAAATAAATGACCATAACAAGGGACAAAGGCTGTTCAGTCCAGCATCCAGTGTGACTCTCTCTTCATCCCCTCCCATTTTTCTCTGTGTATTAGCCAGGCTCTCTATTTGAATGCACATTGTGATCTTGTGGGGATAAACTATGACAACATCAATTACAAAAGTCTTTGTTTCCTCAAATGTAGTTGATCCAATTAAAGCAACACATGTTCAACTCGGCGCCTTTTCAGTTAAACATAAGCTCAGTTCTTCGGGTTGCTTTTCAAAGTCAAATAGACTTATTAGAATAACTGTGGCCCTGATTTTTATCCAAACACTTACATTTTGCTCCAGTTAACGACCCATCACTGACGTATAACCCCTGTCAGGTCAGAGGTTATTCAGTGTAAATAAACTTTATTCAGCAGCCAGCTAATATTCCTTATATTAGGGTTACTTTTTATGGATTTCTTTAGGCTTCCTGACCTTATGAAGAAATATAATGACTCATGAAATCAGTGAGGTTATACTTCTGCATTGTTTTATCATTTATACTCAGAACAAACTGGAAAATTGGTATTGGCTGCTAAGGAGCTTCTATCAGAGAGCAGAGGATCACTGGGTGACCATAAGTTGTTTGCTGCATTTTGTACCTTTTCCTAGATATTTTTATTGGGGTGGTGACAAAACAAGGCAGAGAGAGATGCAAGAAAAGTTGCCAGTAATTGGTGCAGCCTGTAACTATGTAATCTGCAGAGTCTCTGTGATGGCAAGAACTCAACACACATTTTCCTCTTAGATCATAACAAAGGATCAATGTCTTGTCCTTATGACTGTCCACCATTGACATTACATACAGCTGCATAGGTGCCGTGGCTACACATCACTATAGAGATGAAAGGTCAGTTTCCCAGCAGTCGGCCCTTTAGCTGAACTTGTCATTTCTTTGCAGCTTGTATTAGTTTGTACACCTTTAGACAGGGACAGCAGGAATATCCCATGTGATGGACCTTCTCAGTGAAGAAGAGGAGCTGGTGACACTCAGTGTATGAGGGAAGAAACCTGGTTCTCGGCACCTCAGCCTGGCCAACCGTGACTTAGCAGTGACAAAACTGCTGTGCAGGGATATTGGTATTTGAAACTGAGGGGAAAAGAGGCAACAAACCTTCAAAGAAAAAGGCAGCACATAAAAGTCTACTCCATACTGTCATAGACTGTTTTACACAAAAGCTTTGTCGGGTTGTTTCTGCCAGTTCAGTTTGAGGTGATGAGCTGCTCATCGAGGGAGCACCAGGGCCCTCCCATAGCACTTGTTGTGAGAGTTTCTTCTAAAAATATGTTCACGACTGCTCCATGAATCAAAGTAACCTCTGGTCCAGTAACTGTTTTTCTCTTGCAGGGTCTGCCAGCCTATGACACTCCAGAGGTGTTTGGTCTCCACACAAACGCAGACATAACCTACCAGAGTAAGCTGGCTAAGGACGTATTGGACACCATCCTCAGTATTCAGCCTAAAGACAGCTCGTCAGGCAGAGGGGAAACCAGAGAGGCTGTGGTGTCCAGGCTGGCTGACGACATGCTGGAGAAACTGCCTCCTGACTACGTACCATTTGAAGTAAGCATGCATGTATGTGCTCAATGTGTGTGAGCACCATTTCAAGCCTGAGGTGAGTGTTAAAGGCAAGGCTCCCCCGGTTTCTATGTGTGCTGGTGTGGTACAGTCAGAGCAGTGGGATGTGTGTTGGTGAGGTGATGAAAGGTTGTGTGTGTGTGTGAGAGAGAGTTTGAGACAGTGATAGACAGACAGAAAAGAAGACTTAAAATAGGTGAGGGTGCGAATGCAGATGGCATTTGCTAGGTTCGTTTTACTTTGGGTTTTCTCTCCTTTTGTGTCACTTGAGGCAAAATAGGTGAGAATGTGACTTTTCTGGTGAGATGCAAAGCTTGTCATAGAAAACTTGTCAGTGAACGTAACATCCTGCAGCTACCACTGTCAGCTCCATCCTTCTGCCCATTGTCAGTCTGTCTATACAAAATATGAATGCAGTAAAAACTAGATCAGTCAAAAAAATATGTTAAAATGATGGACAAGCATACAGAATGAAAGGAAATACAGTGGCAGCTCTTCTTAAATGTCCCACTATTGTCTCACTAAACTATTGAAATCTTTCTTTTTAATTTGTTCACTCATTCAGCTTATACCTGAAGCATATATACAGCTTGAACATTTTATAAAGATAAGAAAGAGAAAAAATTATGCAGTCCTTCAAGACTGGAATTTATTTGAACTTTACAGGTACATTTCCAGCTCCTGAACATCTTTCTGTCTTTCTTTATCTACACAGCATGTGTGTGTGTGTGTGTGTGTGTGTGTGTGTGCGTGTGCACGCACTCATGCATCTTCTCTCCACGCATTATAAATTATCCAGGAGATTCATCAAAGTTTTATTTTCTTATTTGATTTCATGAAACTTAACAGGTGAGAGAGCGCCTGCAGAAGATGGGTCCTTTCCAGCCAATGAACATCTTCCTGCGTCAGGAGATTGATCGCATGCAGAGGGTTTTAGTTCTAGTCCGAAACACCTTGACGGACCTCAAGCTGGCCATCGATGGAACCATCATCATGAGCGAGAGCCTGCGGGACGCTCTGGATTGCATGTATGATGCACGCATTCCTGCACGTTGGAAGAAGGTTGGTTGAGAAAATATTCTTGTTTTGTTTTCTTTGTTATTTTTTTAAACTCAGCTCAATGCAGTATTACTCAGTAATTCACGTGTACTACAATTTGGATGAAAACTCATGCTTCTCATTTCCTAAGAAGCCTCTGCACGAGTGAGAAGACGGGTGTGTTTTTTTTGTTTGTGTGCGTTAGCTTTTAAGTCTGCAATTTGAATTTTCAAGAATCTGTGTGTGAAAAGCCATGTGGTAATTGATAGTTATTAATGCTGATTGCTTTATAAAAACAAACCACTTTTCTTGAGGCAGAAATGACTGTCTCAAAGACTTTTTCTTTGTTATTTGTATCCTTGCGTAAAATGAAGGTCTACTTGTTTGCTTTTGACAACATAAGATGTATCTTGCTAAATAAAAGGGAACCCACCTTCATTAATCTTATTCAGTCGACACTGATGCTCCTTACCTTTCCTATTTATGTACTACTTTGTTTTTACATTTTGTTTACAGCACACGAATCTGTTTCCATGATGAATGGGATCGACGTCTTCTAACAAACTTAGTTGAAGTCGAAATTGCTGGAATACAAATATTGAAGGGAAGCAAGTGAAAAAAACAAAGGAGCATGACTTTTCCTGTATCTTACTCTGGAATCACTCAGTTTGCATTCAAGCCGTGCTCTCGCAAACATTACATCATTAGAATAATTTTGACTTGAATGACTTCCTGGCTGGGATTCAGAGTTTTTCACCAGCAGTGCAACCTCTTTTGGCCTGTTTCCCTGCACTTCTCTGTTCTCTAATCTTTTTTCATTCTGTCATGCTGAATTCCCTCTTGTTCTCTTGCCATGTGGTGATTCACAAACCATTTTTTCATGTTTCCCTGTGGTCTTCTTCTCTGATCTGGATGACAGTTTTCTGTGTTCCATTGTAATGTTTTGTTCATTTTGTTGTTTTTCTTTGTTTTTCAGGCATCATGGGCTTCCAGCACCCTGGGGTTCTGGTTCACAGAACTGCTTGAGCGGAACCGGCAGTTCCAGGCTTGGATCTTTGAAGGGCGGCCCAACTGCTTCTGGATGACAGGTTTCTTCAACCCACAGGGCTTCCTGACAGCCATGAGACAGGTACACACGGCATCAGGCTGCCTATCTGCTTAGCCACCGCCGGGGAGGGGACCAGATGGCACGCAGAGGGACTGGCAGGCACACGGCCACATTCACACATGCATGCATGTACATACACGCATACACATACACGGTTTCAGGCAAGCAAGGACACACACATTTGTCTTTGTTTTCTAAAGAATTCGAATTTGTGTTATGTGTGTGTGTACAGAGAGAGAGAGATAGATAGATATAGATGTGAGCATCTGAACTGTCCTTGTCTTAAGGATGTTTTTGTCTACGAACCAAGTTATACTGAGGCTTATGCGGCAGATAATATGACAACATTTAAAATTCAGTAGAAAAGCAGTTGGGTAGTTTGGTCGGAAAAGAAAACAAACAGGAAAAAAAACTGTTTAAAACTGTGATTATTGTTTTCATTCAAAGTGAAGTCATTAAACTTCCTACAACAGCATCTAATTAATGTAATTACCTGAACATATGTTTGTACTGTCACTCCTGTACGAACAGTGAGGCTCCATCTTTTTGAATAAATAAGCATGCCTTGTCTATTGCTGCCTCAACCAGGGAGGTGATTTACTTTTTAACTCACTTTTTGTATGTCTGTATTTCCAAAACCTTTCCACTTCCGTGATGATTTGTCACTGAATCGATGTAACTGAATTTGGTGGTTATCTAAATTTGATGTCCGGTTATCATTTAAAGTAACAGTGGAGATGACCTGAGGGTTGAGGTATGTTTACAGGGCAACAAAACAATTTACTTTGCAATATGAATGTTTTAGTAGAGACAGGAAATTCTGTAAAAATCAATTTTAGGTTTGCACATCTGACTGCCTGCTAGTTTTATTTCACTCCGCAAATCATGCTTGCATGCTCCAAAGAGGAAAATACTGTGGCTGCAGATGTCTGTGTTTTTCTGTGCAGGGATTTGTTTGACTAGTCAAATACAGCCATCACTTTGTCTCACTGAGTGTGTATCCTGCCTTCTCTGAGGAGACTCTGCAGCTTTTGTTTGACCACTGGCCTCGCATCATGCGTGTGTCCTTGTTGTTGTTATCAGTTCCTATCTGTTCAATTTTTCCCAGTAAGGTTTTTGTCCACTTTTTCCTTTTTTAAAATGAGGATGAAATGACTGAAAGGATACAATACTCACATTTCATTTATTTATTGTGCTCTCTGCTCTCACTCTGTGCTCTTTTTCAGTCATATTGAATTTATTTTCTTTCTTGTTGGCACAGCATCACGCAAAACAGCGTCATCAATGAAATGCACTTCTCTGCCGTACACTGTGCTTTTATTTTGTACCTCTATTACTGACGAGTTATCACAATTGATTTTTTTTCCTGTTTTTTGGGGGGGTGGGGGGGTGGGATGCCAAACAATCAGCACTGTCGTTCAGCCCATTTCAATGCCTTAACCCATGCCCTTGTAGGAGATCACTCGGGCCAACAAGGGCTGGGCCCTGGACCGCATGGTGCTGTGCAACGAAGTGACCAGGTGGATGAAGGACGACATCACCCAGCCCCCTGCAGAGGGAGTGTACGTCTATGGCCTTTACCTGGAGGGGGCCGGGTGGGAGCGCCGCAGCTGCAAACTCATCGACTCCAAGCCCAAAGTCCTCTTCGAGATGATGCCTGTGATCAGGATGTACGCTGAGAATAATGGTAAGATTTGCTGTTTGAGATACATTAACATGGAGAAGTAATCTTTTTATTGCAATGTCAAAAACAAATCAGCAAAGTGGATAGTAATATGTCTGAAAATTATGTGATGTGTGAACCCTTTACCCTTGTTGTTTCTTATCCAGATCAATCTTCCTAGTCTATGTCAGTCTCAGTCTTCTCTCCTCCTCAACATTTGCATCCCACACAGTCACTCAGAATGGATGGATGTAGAATTTAAATGTCAGACAGACTAGGTGCTATGTACTTTGTCTGGGAAATCTATTACCAACAGCATGATGCAAGTGTGTTTGTTCTGGAGAAGACAAGACTATATTCAGGCAGGCAGCACTTAGACAGGCCCCGGTGGACGCCTGCAAGCAAGGCAGCCGGGGAAACGAATTAATGATCCAATGATACGCCTAATGCGGTTTGTTAACACCATGTCCCCTCCTAGCTCTTCCCACAAGAAGGCTGCCTGCTGGCTTTAAGTGTTTGTGTCAGTGCAAAGGAGACTAGTGGAGGGATGTTGCTAAAGATAAGTGGTTGCAAGAGCATCTATGAGTATGTGACATGCATGTGTGTAGGCACATGTGAGAGTCTAGAAAATCCCCTCTCTCAGTAGTGACTCTCTTCAAAGAGATTAGTCCCAGCTCTGTGAAAACAGACTCAACAAGGGCTGTTTGTTTACAGAGTAGCACAGTGCTGCTGTGGCAGGACATTTTTTTATTTTTAATCCATGTTATTTGCCTGATTTGATTAGACTTTACCTTCAAAAAACAGATGTTTGGTTAAGCTCAGCTGAGTGTCCCTAAAGTGTCTACACACTGATTTTAATATTTAATTGACTTGAAGTAATTATCGGTAAAAAGCTTATTGATTATGATTTAGTTAAAAAAAAAAGCCTGTTGTTTTGCTGTTACCTTTCAAGTGTCTATTTCTTGTCTGTGTTGCAGGTACGAAGGATTTGCGCCTCTACTCCTGTCCAATCTACAAGAAGCCAGTGCGGACAGACATGAATTACATTGCAGCTGTAGACCTGAAGACATCACTTCCTCCAGAGTACTGGATCTTACGGGGTGTGGCACTCCTCTGTGATGTCAAGTGATCCCTTCATGCTGAGAAACACTGACACACATGTGGTAGGACGTTAGTTATTTTTAACTTCCCATGAGTCACATGTCCGATGCCTTAGAGTCTGCAGGATAAACAGCTGTTACCATGGCTGCCTTTTTCTTTTTCTAATACAATGTGGGAAATCGTGACAGAACACAGGCATCGATGGTGAAACATCCGGTTCACAGAATTGGACCAAGCCTCTGAAAAACATCACTGTATCTTGTTTGAAAGTGTGTGATAGAGTTGTGCACAAAGACTTGTAACAGTAATCCCTAACAGTAACTCTATATTCTTGTTTGAAGTAACAGAACTGATGGTAGTATTACTGTGCAGCTGATATCACACAATAATTTACATTATTAAGTCAACACAAGTTAAAAAGAAGAATCAGCAAATCTGAAACATTAGGCCAGTTAAACGCGCCCTGCTTAAGGTCAAAGTAACAAAGATAGCTGCAGTGTCATAACTGAAGGTCAGACATATATGTCTGACATTCTCAGATTTTTGTGTAAATTCAGTATTAATGGAACTTGGCTTTCAGCTTGTATTGTGGTTGCTGCAGTGAGTATGACCTCAATAAACGACCGCAATAGACATTATTTTTAGATCAGAATGACAATGACGATTCATTTTTAATAAAAAGGTACTCCGAGTTGCTTTTCTTAACAATGTAAACAGATAAGCATGAAAATGCTTAACATTTATAGGATCTATCTATTCACATTAGATGAGTCAATTTTCATCTAATTACCATCTTAAAAAAGATTTTCTCATCTCTTAAAATAAGCAGTGTAAAGCAGACATGATGCAAACTGAGCCGCTGAGTAAATCAACTTGAGCCTTGAAAGTGCAGACATACTCGATCATTGCATTTCTGCTCACCAGGGACATCATCCAGTGTCGAGTGTAGACCTTGATGAGCCACATTCTGGAGGCATAAGTACATGGAACCAAAGAAGACGGATTGTAGTTGGGATTGATGTCATCACCTTGTTTGCTGTGAATTTGCAGCCTCTCACTGAGCAGTTTAGGTTGATACAGACAGTATCAAATCAGTGTGAAGGGATCTTTCACCATCCTGCCATTCAATGCAAATCAAATGTCATTTTTAAAGAACAACTCAACTGAAATTTATAGAAATTTTAATGCAGTTTTTACAAAACACAATGGCATCAAAACATCAAAACACTTTTTTGGTAGTATTTTCTTTTGTTACAAAACCACCGTACCATACGCACTCTTAAGCTACCCTGTACATGGACCAGGCTCAGATTTCCCAAATCATAATCTTCACACTAAAATTGCCTTTTAACATTTTACTTTCCAGTAGTTCTACTCATATCAGACTTTTTAAATCTGTTTGGGCTCATTGTCAGCCTCTTCTGAACAGCATCAGCCACCTGATTTTCCATTCTCAGCAGGTATTGACAAACGACCCAGTCCATAAAGACAAGATGAATAAAGCAAAGATAGCTGTGGGAAACCTGCAGAAATATTACAATATATTCATGTGTAATGCTTTTCTTTGTATGGACTGCCTGTAAAATACAACCAAGACTTCGTGCTTCTTACAAGGTTGATGGAGTTATGTACACATATGTGTCCTTCTTGGCTGGCTGTGCTTTTTTAAAAGGACCAGCTTCTCCTTTTCCAACACTGCTCATGTACTGTTCCCTTGTAACATGTCTCCTTTGCATTCATTTTAACATCAGATCTTCCATCTTTTGCCATCTGTTTCACTTTGTGAAAGTTCGGTGCACACACAAACTTCCTTATCTCCATAACAGAGGCGTGTTTTTTTTTTTTAATGTTTTACCGCTGTTCACTGTGAAATACATGCTCTTCAAAAGGCCTTGGTGTTACAATTGTTTCTGCCATGCTCTTTTTCTCTACTTCCCTTACAACATTTGACAACCAAAATGTACTGTTACTGTAAAGTGAACTGAATACAGATGTTGTTGATGAAAAATTGAGCGCTTTTTTGGCAAAGTGACTGCCACAAGTCTCCCAGAACGGAGTCAGAATACTAACTTAGACCACATCAGATTCTTCCGTCTGACTAAAAATAGATCTGACATTCAAATTACAGTATGTTTCAGGGGTTATTGCCTACTTGCTGTACATGCTACACTTACAATTACATAAGTGATAAAATGTATACTACAGCTGTGGCATAGGTTACTTACAATGCAACATTAAAACCAGAGCTGATCCCTTTGTGCCTTAAACTTTGTTTCTGCACTCAGTACTGAGATAATTAAACTTCATCTGTAATGAATGACTGGTTCTTCGTGTCTGTGTAAGTTCAGCATAATCTGAACCAGTTTTACTGCATTACATTCCCTTGGGATAGTGAGCGGGTCATCTCTGTGTGCACAAAGTAGGTCTTCAGCTCTCCTTTGCCCTTGACGTTGATGATGCCTCTACAAGAGCACATGTAGCCCAGGGTGAGAAGGATGCGACTTGTCTCCTCCGTCACCTGCAGGGAGAACCAGATGGGTAATGTCCATTTTACTCATCTTATATGGCTGAATTAAATTCCTGCTGGCAAAAATATTCAGCTCTCCATAGAAATACATTTCGAGTAGCAGACCTTTTACTCAGCTTGCTGCTCTGCATCTCTGCATGTTGTATTCCAGCAAAGAAATACATTAAAATCAGGATTTAAGTTAACTCTTAAAATTAACACTAATGTCTCACAGCATTGCTCAGTATATCTCTTTATATGCCTGTAAGAGCTGCAAACACATTGTCTCCATTGTACATTCTAATTCTACCACTAAGGACTGTAAGGGATGAAAAGCACATCAATAATCAGAGCAAATGCAAATTTGATTTTGTAAATTTAAGTCGTAATAGTATAGAAAACTAAAGAGAACTTTAAACTGTTTTCCCAAGCAAGACCTCTGTAGGTTTCAAAATAGGAAACGCAAGTAAGATGAACACAGGATGGAAAATATCTGTGCTACCTGCTCTGCATATCTTAAAATATCAACAGGCAATCTTGGAAAGCAATCCAATGCAGGTGGCTCAATCTAATGTGTACAGGCTGTGAAGTGCTGTACAGTCCTCTGAAGACTGATTGATTCCCACAACCACTTGCAATGCAGGTGAGAAACCATTATATCTTATCAGTGCTCAGATGGTGTGCAGATGTAAGATTTGAAGATGTCACAAGATGTCGAGGTGATGTGATGTCCTTGCTGTCATAAATGGCACGAGGAGAGGGAAGAAGAGCTTAATCTTTGAAACATCTGTACTGACATTTACAGTCTCAACTTATGAAAACAGATCAGGGCCACTGAAGGTTTGAAAGAAACAGTGAACTTCAGTGCCTGTTCAGACTGGTTTGAAAATGGCAAATTACTGTAAATTTTCTACTTTTTTTTTTGCCCTTTTTACAAGTTTAATGAAAAAGACAAAGTTCATGTCATTACCTCTACTGCTAAGTCCAAATCTGACTGGTCTGTGAAGAAAACTTTGCATCAAAAACATACTGTGGTTGGTCATACTTAAGTGAGTTAATAGATACAAGTGAGTATAAAGTGCAGCAGGATGATGTACATGTATGTGGGACTGAGTAAATAAAATAAATGTCCCGTGGTAATGAACATGTCACCCACTGCAACATTGCAGCTCATTAATGTGTTCATTGGTTGTTTTAAAAAATATTTGTATCAGTGGACTTAACCTTTACTTACCTGTATTTTTCCGAGGACTCCAGTGCTGTCCATTCTGCTGGCTACATTCACTGTGTTCCCCCAGATATCATACTGTGGTTTCTGGGCTCCAATGACTCCAGCTATCACTGGACCATGGTTAATACCTGGCAAAGGACACTAAGTCATCAGTAAACATTAAATATGCACAAATAAATCTGTACATATTTACTCAGATACTGTATTTTCAGTGTGTTTTTTTATGCAAGTAAAAAATTACATTACAGGACATGCTGTAGCAGTATTCGGTGCACATTTAAACATTTTAAACGACAGGTAAATGGGTCATATGGTTATCTGTCTCTTTCAACCTATAAACGATGTTACAAAGATTGCCAATGTGCATGATGCCAAAGTAGGAAATAATGAGGTAAGGCTATGTAGCAGTAATTCTAATGGACTGTTTCTGATTACTCTGAATGCTCTTTTTTGTTGTTGTTGTTGTTGTTTTTTTTGTTTGTTTGTTTGTTTTTAATCGAATAACACTTGTGAGTCACAGTGTGCTGGGCTTCTTTGTAGGTTCATCTGAAAGGTTTGTGTTTAATTGACCAATCAGAGCAAGAGTAAGCCTTTAGAGGCGGGGCGGGAGCTAAAACAGAGTGTCTCAGACAGAGCCAAAAATCCTGGAAAAACAGGTCTGCTGCAGTCGGTTGTATGAGAAAACAGATGAGTTATTTAAGCATCAAAGCACGTAAACCTGCTTGAGTAAAATATGAACCCAACAAAATGAGTATAACATTGGCCTCTTTAATGGCCTCTTTAAACATTTCATTCAAGAAAGGTAAAAGTGAAAGTTGGTTTGTTTCTATTTCTGATGTAATACTTGAACACTGTTGTTAAAAATGAAGTAAAATCAATTTTTGATATTTCTGATCAATTATTAAGCACAGCTCTAAAATGCCCTCACTAAGAGAGCTGCTGCTTCCAGAATAAATAAAGCTTTTCACAAGATTTCATCAGAACAGGAGATCAAGTGGCAGCTAAATGCAGCTGAACTCTTAATTCCCATCACCTCTGCTGAGCAACCTCTGGAGCTTTTCACATCATTGAGATGACACCAGGCCTCTCCTCTCTCTGACTTTTGAATCAATTTGAAAAATGCAATCTTCACAAGAATGTGCAGGGAGCAAACACAGGCACATGGCCCTGATCCCAGTGGGTGAGGACTCGTATCCCTCTGCATTTAAGGCCCGTCTGGAAGTAGCACGGGTGTACGGTGGCACACCGCTGAGTTAATGGAATATCCCATGCTGCGATCTTCACAGACAGGTTGAAGATATCGAACTCTGACACGTTCCACATGCAGGGAGCTGGAAACTGCTCAGCAGCTTTCCCCTCCAGTTCTCCCTTTACTCTTTCGCTGGTCTCTTTCTGATGTCATGTTGCCATGGCTATACCTATGTCATGATGCATGTCCATGTCAATGTAGCCTAGTTTGTCTCGTTAGAGCTAATTCTTTAAAATATACCATGGTCTACATACCAAAGCTCCAGCTGTGTGATCCAGAATAACAAGGTTTGATATTTACCAGTACAAGTCTGCAAGGGATACAGTTCTTTGCCAGCATCAGCGATATTGTGTTTTTATGTTACATCTCATTTATTTGCTGCATTTTAAGTCTGATGGATGATGACAAAGTCACTTCCTCAATGTGGAATATTGCTCTCAACATGATCAGTAACATGACAAACCAAGAGCTAAATATATGTATACATATATGCACACATACTATATACAATAACATATAGCTGTCATTTGTGACTCACCAACTCTGAGTTTGAAGTCATTGAAGGAGTGTTTGTTGATAACATCCAGTTTCCCCACCAAGGCGAATGCAAACTCTACCATGGTCCCTATGTGCATATACTGCCTGTCGTGCTCCTGGGAAACAGCGAAAAAAACACTGTGAGTGACACATTTCCTTTCAAGGTAAATGCAGTTTTACTGCAGTTCCCCAAATTGTGAGAGGTTACATTAGAGAGGAGACCAATCTTGATATCTACCCTTAACCCAAAGCCCTGAACCCTTGCTGGCTTTAACTGACATCAACTGGTAAGTGATTGAGTGCCTGAGGCTATAAGACTTGAAAATGGCAGAAATAGGAATAGGACAGCACTTTGTGACTTATTACCCTTGATGACAGCATGCGTACCATTGTCGGTTTGGGACTTTTTATATAACGTTTCTTTCTTCACAGCCGAGGCACTTGAGGGACTGACTGCACAATCTAAGCATCTTACAGGTTCTTGCCTGACAAACTGGTTGAGAGGTAATGTCAAATAATTTTACCAGTTTTTGTCAAAACAGCATCATTAAGCAAAATTTAAAAAATGATTGATGAATAAACTAGGCGTTAGTTGCTCCGTCCATGTTTGTTTCAGGGTTTTCCTAACACTGCAGAGGGCTTCCCCTTCCCAATGCTACGACCTGTGGGTTGCTCAGGCAAAGTCTGCACATGTGTAGACTTAAGGAAAGTGTCCATATAAGGGCTCCAAATGTCTGAGGGAACGCACCCTAAAGTCTGTGAGGGCAGACATCGTGATTGGACCAGTCTTTTAACAAAATGTCAATGTTAATGTGAGATGAGCCTACCTGTGATGTGTACTCAGGCCCAGGTGATGCATTCAGGCCGGTAGCAGCCATATAAGTGCTGCCAATGGTTTTGATCTTTTCCACACCACTGAATTTAGGTTTGGACAGCAGCTGCACACACAAACACAATCCACATCACACATGAAACAAATGAGACAGAGTTTATGACAGAAGGGATCGAAGTACAGCAGCTTATAGCGCGCATGTGTTCAATCATACACTTCTAAAAAAAGGATGTGGTACATGTGTAGAATGTTGTGAAGGTTATTTACCTCATCAAAATCGGCAATGATTTCGTTGAGGAGCCTGAGGCACTCTAATCCTTCTTTATTGACGTCAGATTCAGTGTAGAACTCTTTAAAGTCTGGGATGGAGGCGAACATGACACACACCAGGTCATAGGACTGGTGGTACAGATCCTGCAAGACAAAACGTGGGAGACAACACACAGCTTAAGACAGCTGCAAACAGTCATAAAATTGATGAACCACAGCATGACATGCAGATGACAAGATTCTGATGTTATTTGTCAGGCTCATCATGATCACAGAAGAGTTTTCTGTGTCAAGCTGAAAAATACTTACAGTATTGTTCAATAAAATTATAAGCAGGACCACAGAGGCAAATACAACAAAAGTGATAAACCAGACACACAAATGGAAGAAGGCACAGCACCCAGATAACCATCCTAATTAAAGTGACTCTAAAATCTTTCAGAGCAGCAACTTGTTCCTGGATCCTGTTCAAGTGTACAAAAAAATTCATTGGCTGACCCTTCATTCACAAATTTTGCAGAAGCAGCACTTGCTTGAAACTCCCATGACCTCCACACAATGTCCTCTAAACTTCATAATTTGTAAAATCTTTCTTTTAACAGTTGGTACTGTGAGAAGCTCTCAAGAGGAAATAACAGGATTCAGAACGATGAATGAGAAACACTCACAGGCAAGTCAGGAAATTAGCCCAGACTGTCTCTCCAAGTGTGTTGTCATTATTAGGGGTAATTAATCATTCTAATACTACATTACAAGTGCCAGCTCCATTAAAAAGTTATGATTTTGAACAAATTACTTCCAGGATTTTAGCAATGAATACATCCAACCGCCACAGACTAATCAGTGACTGTGCTTTCCACTCATGACAAAGCACTTTTTAATGTACATTTGACCGCTTTAATACCTTATTGAACATTGTGGTTTTAGATTATATTCTGCATAAACTCATGAATTCTACAGCTCAAGGACTAAACTCAAAATCCTACTGAAATACTTAATGTTCTGAATGTTGTAACACATTAAAACCAATCTTCATTTTTAATTTGATTGAAAATCAACATAATTAGCCGCAAAGTAATGAAATACGTACAGATTTAAGATCTAATGAATTGACTTGAAACATAGATTATCTTGGGGAAGGCTGCTTTCTCAATGTGTCATCTGGGCTAATGAAGAAATGTAATGGATCTTGGCATACCGCCACTGTCACCATAGGACCCTGCGCAGCCACAATACATTTACCCTGCACTCACTTGTCAAAACAGAATTTATAAAAGCCTTCTACATCTATGATGAAAAACATTACTGCCCACCTCGTTCTTCCAGTTGCGTGCCAAGAAATGTTCTGCGACGTGTGCGGGAAGGACATTCTCCAGCAAGACCCGGTTGAGGTTTTCCATCGTTTCAATCTCCTCACACTCCTTCTTGAACTTGTTCTTCCACAGAAAGTCTAACCTACAGTAATATTCATTCTGTTACAAGGGAACACAGAGGTGAAGAGACTGAAGGTACAGCTGTACAGCTTGCTTCCATCAACAGAGAAAACAGAGAAACAGCTACTGGCGTGGATTCCAATGGGGCTTAAAGACAAGACAGATAATTTAACAATGAGAGGAGCTGCCTGCAGTTTTATCTCATCTACAAACTCAGTTTCAAGCAAGGAAGACAAAGTGATTCATGCAGCTTTGGTTACCAGCATATCACATGACTTAAAAGAAAACACAGGGTACATGAAAGTAAAATGTTGCAGGACAGGCAAGAAACAGGCAATGATTTCTGTGGCTTTAATTTGTAAGGTGACATTTCTTTTTCTTCAGTTTTGTTTGAAGTGTTCAACTGTTGTATGATGACGACTCAAGTTAAGCCTGAAGCAGCCAGTGATGAACAGATTTGATAATGTGGATGCATCAACAAGGAGACACGTTTGCAAGACGATGAGAGGGAAACGGGCTCAAGCAAAGAAAAGTGATATGATTTGATATTAAAACTATATTTACTTATTTTAGAGTTGAAGAAAAAAGTGGGGCATGTTACAAAAACAAAGTGCGTATAAACACAGGTCAGAGCAGAGGGTGTGGGGGGGATATTAGCCTAAATGGCATGTGTCATCACACATGGTGGCACTTGACAACTTTTCATTGAGTTGGCCACGTCAGTAATTTGTCCTGTACAAATACATTTGTTACCTTCCCAAAATCAATTTGCTTTATATTCATGGCTAGATTTACAGCTTTTATATCAGAATCCAGCAGTACTTAACAGAGGTTCCCAACGGGAATTATCATGTGTCAACTGTTGTGAGGAAAAATTCTTTTTTTTCCCCATCTATTTAATTTTCAATTAATTTATTATGGGTGTGGTATTGGTTTGGCTGAGGCACAGCATACATGTAGTGAAAGGTGATACAGTACATGTGCTCACAGGTTTATATCCACTCTTGCAGTCATTACACTTTTGTGGACACAGTCTAGTCCTCACAGGGGGGAGAAAAAAGTGCATATCAGCAATGCTGTTATTTCCGTACACAGCAGGGCCCAGGGGATCAGCTGCATCCCATTTAATGATAAGCTCTGATATAAAACACAAATATTACTCTGGCCATGTCTCCTCTCACAGACAGATTGCTGCAACTTCATCCTGTATCCAAACCACACAAATAAAGTCAGAGGTCCCACACCTTCACAACCTGTGTCTTCTCAAACATGTAAAACAAAGAAAACACTGAAGATGCACATGCAGGAAGTGAAACACAGCCTATTTACTAATATTATGTGGAAAGATACCAAAAGAAAAAACAGTCTTGCACAAAATGTATCAAATATCAAGATCTTTCTTCTCCTTATATTAATGAATTTTAAGAAATTCAAAAGGACCCATGGAAACCCTGAAAATATGCATGGCAATATTAACAAAATCCAACACTCTATGTACTACAGGGCTGTTAGGTGCTGTGTTATGTACTGTATGTTACCACTAGCTAAGAGTAAAACTGTAAATATGTGTAATCAAATGTAAAGAGGTTACTGCTGGGTTGATTACTGTTCCTTTAAACACACGCAGTTTTGTATGAGTAACTAAGACTTTACTGTAGGTCCAGGAACAAAGTAGTGTCCCAGTTCTGGGTCACACTGACTACAGTAAGAACCCTGCAATGTTGTATAACCGGAAGATAACCATAATAAGCAGCACACATCTTTCCAGAACGGCCACTCTCTGGTCTGTACTATGTCTAACTGATGTAAATCACTGGTCAGAGTGGCTGAAGGGAGGCAGACAAATTGGCCTCATGATGCCTCTCTCGCACAGTGTGGCAAAGCAGCCGAAAAGCTTTGCTGCTTTTACTGAGTTTATCTGCTGTGCAGAATTGATTTCCATCTAGGACAGAAGGGAGCAGTTACATTCCCTCAAGCTCTAAAGTAATAAAGGTGTATATATTTTGTATATATAGAGACAGAGAGAAACAGTAATGTCAGGAGTCCAATTTTGTCTGAATATACATGAAACATCTTAAGCTAGCCCAAATAGCAAAGAAGACAATTACTTGCCAATGATCCCAGCAACAGGCATAAAATACTCAGCTGCATTGCTTCTGGCATGTAGTACATAAAACTCAAGTGTGTTCATGTCTGTGAGACTATTCAAGGTTAAATAGACCTCAGGATTGTGAAATCCCTTAACAGGAGGGATCTGAAATGAGTTTTCACAATGCAGTCTACACTTTACACAAGCCGACAGATCAAGTTAGCAGCAACAAAGACCACAGCGCAAGGGAATAATGCTAGTCCAAACTGAGAGAACATGCAGACATGCAAAATAAACACCTTTAAACCAAGAGGGTAAGCTTGGTAATAAACTAACAAATTCACAGGGAAAAAAGTGTAATGGTGATGTTGACGTAAAAGCAAAGCAAGAGACAGAAGATAATGTTCAAATTATTATAATGTGGTCTTACCTGTCTGGCAAGCACAAGCAGTGTGATGAAGAAGATAAAGAGGGAGATAGAGCCCATCGTCTTCAGGTCTTTGAGAACTCCTGGTCTTGAAGGGCAGAGAAAAAAAAAAGCAAGAATGTGTTTGTGTAAGGATAAAGACAGAGTGAAGACAGAAAGAAGATATAAAAGAGTAGTAAAACAAAAAAGATAAAAGCAAAGGAGTAGAGCAAAAGAAAAGACAGAGAAAAAAAATCTTAATTAAAAATTCAGATTGCAATCAGCTGTCTGTGACCTGTGTCACATGTTTGGTTAGCAGACCATTTCATTCCAAGCTGCCACTCGGTTAGGACTGTCACTTCTGCTTTGCTGTGACAAGAGCTTGTTTACTATTTGCATCCTAGTAACTGAGCTTCTCTGACGCAGTGCATTGGACACACAAGGGACGTTTCCAGGAGGCAAAACAACGTGACAGTATACGTGATATGCAAAGATTCAGCAATGTAAATAGACTTTAAGCTCTCTTTTCATAACCCTAAAAAAAGGTCACCTGTTCAAGACAGAATTAGGCCTCCAATCAAGCTACAGCCATTATGTGTCTATGTACTGTACTGTACATTGTACTAAGAGAGATATTTGTACTTGTACTCACGCTTAAAGCTTAAATCAGTGAAGAGGTGACATTAAAAGAAAGCTAAAACACACTTATTACAATATTTAAATCTAAAATGAAACCGTTTTTTCCTTGTAGCAGTGAGGTTCTGCTGACCCTGTTTCAGAATGTGTGATAAGACTCAAACAGGACTGTTGCATCATAATTTCTGCAGGCATATTTTGCATATTAATGGTCTCCCTCTCTTTTTCTTATCTAGGGCAGAGCTCGGCAGACAACGAAGAAAACAGCCTGCAAGTTCTGTACTCGCCTGGTTCATTATCTAATCAATTCTTTGCACAGACTCAATGGCAGTGACTGAGTACAGACAGTTTTACAAGAAGACAAAATCAAAGACAGAAAGCACACAAATAGGATCTCATGATTTCATTTTGTTTTTGATGAAACTACATATATAATTTTAACTGTATATCTACAGATCTCTGTTTTTTTTGTGCAGAGAAAAATAGAGGCATAGAACCAGACATTGTAGCTCTCCAAGTAGTTTAGGCTTTGAAGCTCTTACCTTGACTTTAAGGGCAATAACAGCAGACAGCATCTTGCTACCTCTCATTCTAACAACAGGGAAGCTAAGCTTGTACACTGTCAAAAAATAACATGATGCTACGAGATGTACCGATTTTTTTTTTTTTATTGTATAAGAAGGTACATTTTCTTTCCAAAAATTACCATATCAAAAGGCAAGAAGTTTGTTTTGAGTACATGTGTAAACATTTCAGGCAAATGGCTGAAAGTAGATCTTTTTTTTAGGACTACTGACATCTTTTTTTGTGTGTATTCTTAGATATCCGTATTTAGCTCTGAACTAAAGAACAAATAAACATGATGGTCAAGTTGATCCCGAGGAACACTTTCTAGCAAGCACTGCTGGGCTTCCCTTGTCTTCATGTGGCATGTCGTGTAACATTTTGTAGAGAAGACTTCTCTCTCATAATGCCCCAAAGAAACTGGATTAATTCCTTATTACCTGATTATGCTGCTCATCCTTATTAAGTCGCTAAATTCCAGAGCAGTTGGTGACAGAGAAGGATATGGAAATTTTGTGTGGAATACAAAATGTAATTACAGGAGAACACAAAGGAGTGGGGAATGACAGTGTGCATTATATCACAGAAATTTATGACTAAATACTACTTTTAGTCCATACTTAATCACAGATTGTATATTTTGGCCATGTGGTGTATATCCCTTTGTCTACCTGGACTTTTGCATCTTTCCACAAATTGTTTTACTCTACTGTTCAAACTTCCCACTTGGTAGTGCAGTTTTGAGTGTTAAGTACTGTAGTTTAAATGAGTAATTCGGGAGAGCATCTGCCTGCAGTTTTAGTAACAGCAGTTATAGATGCACGTACTTTAAACTGAGTCACTGACTATATTTTACTCAGAGTCATGTAGAGAGAGTATGAGGGTTAACACTCTTTCTCAACAGCAGCGGTCATAATTGATAAGATGCAGCTAATTTGACTCTAAAGGTTAATGTAATGGGTACTGTGCAAGAAATCCAGGAGCAGAGGAGAAATATGAGAGCAGATGTTTCCCAGACATACATAAACAGCCCGAGTGCAAGAAGATGGGCTAAAGCTGGAGTGCAGGAATTTGTACAAGCAACAATGCTATTGGAGTCCAAGTACACAGTCTGAACAGGGGCAGAGCAAATACTAAATGCAAGCACTGTCTATTTAAGCGCATGGGTAGGTTTTTACAATTGCTTTACGGAGCAGCAGACATGTATGCTTTAAGAGATATCGTTGTATATTTCAAATCATTTCAACTGGTACTGCAGCATTCCTACATACCCTAAATGACTATCTACTAAAGATGGAAAAGAAAAAAGTGGCCATACTGCTGTTAACCCTGCATTATTATGGAAACTTTTACTTAGATTGTAACTCACACACTCGAGACTACACTTGGAGACATCCTTGAGATCATAAGACCTGACTGTCAATAACCTGGACTCCTACCTTATCATCATTCAGTACAGACTCTGATCTGACAATGACACTCATTGACCTCATAGAAAGCAAGTGCTCTCTCTTTACACCATAACTGCAGTGACTTCACTGCTTAAAGTGTTCAGACTAGTTGCATTTATGGGAACAGAGACGCCGCAACGGGGCAGGCATACTAGGCAATTGCCTAGGGCCCCGAGCTGGAAGGGGCCCCACGACAGGGCTGACATTGGTCCTTATCAATGACAAAATGATTGAACTGCTCTAGACACTGCAACGTTGATGCATCGGGAAACCCCAGCATGGAGCCCATACTAGCTGTTTTCATGGATGTATTATAAGACCTGGATATGGCGCCGCCTCTCAGCAGGCACACCGATTTTTCCCAGTGGCCACTTGTGGTACTGCAACAAAAAATCCCATGAGGCCCAAAAAGCATTTTTCTCATAGACTGCAATAGTAAAAGAGAAGCTTGTAAAACTGTTCGCAGGACACCCCCAGCTATAACCCTATAACTTTGGAACCAACATTACCCAGCCTGGATCCTCAGACAAGGAACCACCCGCATCCTCCCTCAAGGAGTGGTCATGTCGAACTGGGCCTAGATAGCATCATCTTAGCACAGCTACGCACAGGACCATTAACCTTGGTCACGTGTCAAATGTATTCAGGACTGTAGAAGTGTTAATGTGATATCACTGTACTTAAGTTACAGTTTCCAAATTGTTAATTAAGTTTTGCTCCTCACAGACCAGGTCTTTGCAAGCAACTAACAATCTTTCTAACCTAGCACCGGCGTGACACACACACACACACTCACAACCTTTGCTTGACTCATGTCACACCAACGTGTGAAATCACAGGCAACATGGTCTGAACTCCACCATGTTTTCTTTGTTCCTCTCTAACAAAGAAACGTGGTTTTCAGCCACCACCTTGGATAAGTCCTTCCCTTCGTCAGTTATCTTACCTGTAGTTTGCCTACACACACAAATTCAAACTCATGCACACACATGCACCGACATGCACACACACTGCATATAGTACACAGTGGCGCTAGCAGCCGTAATCCTGTACGCACACTGCGTACATTTTGGGGTGTTTTGCAATGTAAAAGACTGCTTCAACTGTGATAAATGATGTAGTTTCACGAGGATTCAGACGCTGCATGTCAATATATTTGGCCAGTCAGATAAGTTACCGCCAATGCAAAGGGATTATTTCCTACAGCTGCAACTTCACATTAAAAGCATTTCACTAGCAAAATGTGAATTAACTTTTATTTTGAAG
>JAQLOL010000025.1:22216629-22231651 GCA_029783665.1 Naso thynnoides
GAAGGACGGGAACCAGCTGCCGCCCCCCCCCCCCATAAAGAAATGCAAAAGGGTTGGGGAGCGGGGATGCTACTTTTAGTGCATGACGTCAAGGAAGCAATTGAGCTTTTGTATTTATGGCCTTTATTTATCAGCTAAGATTTAATCATCTGAATTATTCATTACATTTTCTCTGTACGCACTCAAAACCTGGAAAGCACATATGAATACATTGGAATCCTTAAATACTGCAGGTAGACACAAAGCTGTGAATGGGTTGCAGACGTTTACTTAGTGTTTGCTCTATAGAGGCTTTGAGGAGAAAGGCTGGAAGAAAAACCGAGGTTGTAGAGAGGATTGAGAACATTGAAAGAGGCCAGTTTAAGTGGTTTTGGCACCTGCCTGGATGCCCCCCGTGTGCTTCTATTTAGAGCTATTCTTGACTCTACTGACTGGAAGAAGACCTCAAGGTAGGCATTCTTTCTCTCCTTTTACCTTCCCATATTCTACGTTTCTCACATCACTTTGGTTTTCCATTTACCTAGAATCCCCCAGGATTATTAGCAGATGGTAATCATCTCAACATAACTTCATTTTCTCTTCTCAACACACTCTATCTCTCTCTTGGACAGTATCTGTTTGCCACTGTGCACTTACCTATCCAGGCTTTCAGTCTTGTACAGAAATCTGCTATATTCATCCAGCAGGGAGGCATGTGTTTGTAGAATAATGACATGGTAAACCACAAGAGCTGTCAACATGATGATCATCTTCAGCTCATAGTTTATCCTCAGGAACACAGAGCAGGAGATGAGTCCCAGAATGCAACTGTAGATTAAATACTAGACAGACAGAAACAGAGACAGATAGACTTATTGTTTTATTCAATACTAAGGAAGCACAATAATGAACTTATAATAAGGTTATAATACTTACAGGAAGGTAGAAGTTGTTTTTTCCTGTGAAGGTGATTAGCTGTCCATTTGGGTAAAACAGTGTTTCATTGGATGAATTATAAACAGGAACAGAAGGCAGCAAATTGTCTTCCAAGAAGAACTAGAAAAAAAACAAAAATAAAACCAAAGTCAACAGAAATAAAGGGTTTGTCTCATTTTTTAGAAGTGCTAAAAATAATTTTTCTATCAAAATCACCTCATAAAACAAACCACACAATTCACATGCAAATTGAAAACACAGTCCCCCCGTCTGCTCGCCTCGCACGACGGCATGCAATAACACCAACCAGTCTGCATTGAACTTGCAGGAGGAAAACAGTCTTGTTAGATAAGAGGCCAACGGTGACAAGCATTCAATAAGTATACCTGCAGAATAAGATGAGGGTTGGCTGCCCCGCTGAGCCACGCCAAGTTAATTCGGTTCATACGCCCACAGCAACTGACCCACGTCAGGCACAAAACAAGATTATAATCTCTGAATCAATTTGTGTGAAGGTCTGAATCAGGGTCCTGACACTGTGCTTTATCACGCAACTTCCCCACAAGCCTCAGGCCACTACGTCACCTTTAACTGAGCCTCTGTATTTTTGCCTGTTTTTCTCTCCGAAGAACTAAGCAGCTGCATTTGAAAAATTATTGAGAAGAGAAAATTTAACAAGTTATAGACTCTTCCCTTATCACTACATGCAAATTGTGTTGGCACAGTTATGCAAGGAAACCATAATGTTCATGTTTGAAAAGGGCAACTGATGAACTGCAACACAGCAAAACAAAACAACACAATGTAAAGAAGACTTTTCTCCTTCTAGATATTCCACTGCTGGAGGCGTAATAACAGAACGCAGAGAGAGAAACGCTTTAATAAAATGATAATGCTGCCACTGTCTGTAACCATGCAGCTGAGACATATTTCCTGCTGTGCATAAATGAAAGATGGTTTAATGAATATGATCTTGCCAAAAATCTAAACATTCCTCCTCCCATTAATTTACATAATTAAAGGCCAATTTATTTATTTACTTATTAAACATGTTACTATATCTTATGACAACATGCTGCATTTCATTACCTGTTATTTAAAAAGTTTCACAGCATTTAGGGCGATACTGATGACATTTCAATTAAAATGCTCACATACATGGATGTAACTTATTAATTGCATTTCATCACTACTGTGCTACCTATCATGACATTGTCTTGTCTGAGTACACTGCTGGTCTGAAATAAAGGCGTGTCATCTGAATGTATTTGATTTCCTAATGAGGCCTAATTGGTGTCACCTCGCCTTTCCTGCAGTAGCTGCACATAAAAGCTTACCATGTTGAAGACTGCCATTATGAGAATTAGAGCTGTGGTTGTCATGGTGAGGGTGATACGGGGCCATGGCTTGTTGGCAATAATGACTGATGACCTCAGCAGCCACATCCAAGAAGTGGAGGTGCTTTTGCTGCAGTGCTGCAGGGACATGTACACATAACAGCACACAAAAATGCAAGAATGTATGAGTCCTAGTAAACAGAAGGACTTGGAATTCAAACCCACAGACAACACAGCAAGGAACACAACTACATGCACCAATTAAAATTTGTGAAGAAAGAACATATGCATATAAAAACATGAGCACAGTAAATTAAATATTACTGTTGAGTAAGGACAATCTGAAATAAATTCAATGATACATAACAAGTTCACACATTCACATACATATCTGCTTACTCCTCATTGCATCAGCAATGCCAATTACCAAGTTCATGGTCCTGTCAACTTAATGGCTCATGCTGCAATATAGTTCAAACTCCATAAAATAACAGCTCTACCAAATGACTACTACATGCAGTTCCATAATGTATAAAATAACGTGCAGCTTCCACTAAATCCTTCAGTCCAATGATTATCAATAAAACCAAAGCAAAGCTACAAGGGTAAACTTGCTTCTAGCTCAAATCAAGTCATTTTTACTGAGCTGTTTTTAAGGAGCAGTACACACTATGCAATCATGATCTTTATTTAAGTCCAGAAATATTACCTGAAAGGCCACACAATATACATTATTAAGGCATAAAACATGTAGTTTTGGAACTGAATTTTACAACATTTTCATTGATGCAAAAGTGGGATTTTTCATGAGCCTGTTACTGTCACTGTTTTCTCTATGCAAAGCTTCCCTCAGCTGACATGCATCGTTGAGAGACAATGACGGCGAAAACAAATCACTTGCTTGATCATCTCAGAGCAATATCTGAGCGTCACTGGGGCTGAGTGGATGTGACATTTGAATAGCTCAGGGATGTACATTACAATACAATAAAGTGAGGACGGCAGACTGTCGTACCAGTGGGAAAACCAAAAGTGCACAGCTAGTGGGACGCATCCATTTGTTTAGAAAACAAAGCATTTGCCAGCAGCCAGAGGTTTAAATAATAATGATAATAATAGGTTTGACAAAAATTAAACATATGAATGAGAATTAAAAGACTATGAAATGACTGCACAACTGCTGCAATAACCTTATGAGTACAGTTACAAATATTATGGAGAAGTACATAGAGATTTGGAAAACAAAAAACCCAGGAAAAATCAACTTCCCTGGCTAACCAGGAAATATGGACTTAAATGAAAAAAAGAGACCAGGCCCTAAAAAATGTCCCTGAAATCAAGTAACACTGACATCATAACCTTTAAATCTATAAGAAACCAGGTAGTTAAAGAAGTGTGTGCAGCAAAAGCCAATACTTTATCAGGCTGACCAAGGGGAATAATTCCACTGCTTGGAAACACATACACAGTTTGGTCAAACATAAACTTCAGAAACAAACCTATATTAAGGATCCAACTCAACAGAACTGGCCAAGTGCTACCTGCTTAAAGTATTACAGGTCTTTTGGATTGGGGAATGTTGTAGGTACAGCTTTTTTTGGACCTCAAGAAGGCTTTTGATACTGTCAATCATGACACTCTGCTATCTAAATGAACTTCATTCACTTTTACTTCAAAGCATAAGCATGGTTCAATTCTTATTTGAGAAACTGGAATCAACAGGTGGCCACTGGCCATCTTAAATCTGAGTGCTGTGAAATTAAAATGGGGATACCACAGGGATCAGTGCTTGGACCTTTGTTGTTTAGCTTGTACATCAGTGAAATTTCTGAATGCTGCAATGAAGTGGGTTTGCAAATGTTTGCTGATGATGCTGTAATCAAAAACACCAAGAACTGCTTCAGCCAAACTAACACACAGCTTGAAGAAAAAAGGTACACTGGCTTGGCTCCTGTTGCCTAACGCTACATGTTCAAAAAACGGTTGCTATGTGTTTCTCAATCAGAAAGCTTCCAATTACAGACACGTTTAGCGTGAGGATAAAAGATGCTGAACTAGAGACAATAAAGGATTTTAAGTACCTTGGAATTATTTTTGACTGTTAATCAAGGTTTTACAAACACATAAAAAAGTTGTGTAGAACTGTTAGGGCCAATCTACAAACCTTCAGACAAATCAGACACTGCTTAGCATTTAGTACAGCTTAAGCCTTCCTATAGTCAATTATAGTACATTAGACACTGCTGATGTAAATGTCAATGCTTTTCTGTACTTGTCCCTTACAAATAAACTAAAAATAAATAAAGAGAATCTGCCAGCGTTTAGGTAGAAGATGTAAAGTAGCACAATCAACACACCAGCAGAATATGCAAGTTGGTTCAATAACCATATTTGACTTTTTGCAGCTTTTTTTCCTCAAGAAATGCAACATGGATCAAAACTTTACTTTGAGATTGAGAAGAAAACAAAAACAAAAAACAGATACACACATGGTGAAGCCAACTGTTTGCTGCAAAAATTCAAATGACTGGCTTGTTAAAGCTGTCTATAATTTTAAACTTAAATTAGGAGAAATAACCATCTTCATTCTAAATTAATCTATTTCTACAAGGATGACTAATTTGAAAAGTATGCATTGCTTATTTATGATCTTAATGGAAAAATTTAAAGATTTGAATCAAACTGAATATTTCACATGTACTGAAATATGTAACACGTTTAATAGCTAAATTTTCTTGAAATTATATATTGGAGATTAAGTAATCAGTTCATTGTTGATCTCCTGTGACATAAGGCTGGGACAAAGGACTTGAGTAGGCTTGAAATTAAAAGACACTCTTCTGCAACAGGGTCAAAGAAAATACACTCATTACAGACTCTAATGATCCAATTCACGATGGATCCATGAACTCCACAGGAGCTTAATAATAAGCTGTGAAGGCTGTCTGTAAATTCCACAGAAGGAACCAATGACATAAACTAAATCAAAGAGCCAGCAATGGCAAACAAGGTGTTCAAAGGCAGCAGGAGCCTTGTTAACTTTTGCCATCATGAGTTGTGTTTTGTTTTTGAGCCTTGGGCTAGGTACACAGTTCAAAGCCAAGCAGCAGTTTCTCACTTAAAGGACTTGAAGATTAGACACTAGGTGGAATGGCTTGTATAGGCGTGCAGCTAATGAAATTTTGGTAGCACCTTTTAATGTTTTAAAAGTAATTTCTTTCTCTTCTCCCTCATTCTCTTTCTTTTCTTTCTGGTCAACCATTTTTTAACTAGACAGAGTATCACAGAAGAGAAATTAATCAGCGTTCAAAGTCCATGACTATCTTCCAGTGGCTAGATATAATTGCAGTGGCAATATTTAGAGCAAAAGGGAATTTAAGGGCATTTAAAGCAATTTGATTATTAGACCTACGTCAACTCCATCTTAAAATTAACTCACAGAATTGCACGATCAGGCAGAAACAGCTGCACATAACAGTGTGTTTGCTATGTGAGGAAACAAATGTATCTATTACGGAGATGAAGATAACAAAAACGGTAGTATTGCATTTCACTAATAGATCTATGCATGTCTATGCTGCCCAGAAACGACAAGGATAATTGTCTCCTGAAGCACGTACCAAAGCAGTGGTGTGCACAGGCTCTCTGAGGGGCAAAAGGGAATGAAGAAATTTTAATGCACAGGGTCAGGATTCAGGGGCAATTAGGCCAACAACAAAAGTACTTAATGTGCCTTTAAGCTGACCAGAGGGGCACTTGGAACACTCATGTGCCTTTGGTATGACATTAGGACAAACATTAAGCACATCAAGTGCACCATTAGAGAGCAGACATATCCTGGTTAAATACAGGTTTTAATATAAAAGGACATTTCTAAAACAATGACGTCTTGCAGTTAACAGATCTACTCACCAGGAAATGTCCAATAAAACATATGAAGAGGATCATAGAAAGGATAAGAAAAGCCATTCCAAAGGAAATTCCCAAGACAGTTGTCCTAGAAAAATGAAAAATGTCAAGTTCAGATTTTATCACTGAAAGTTTGTCCTTTTGAAAAATCTCAGCTGTTTCATACACTAACAAAAAGTACAGTAATAGTTTGAAATAAAGTGTACATACTTTGGAAGGACAAGAATCTGCACAATAAAAATGCAGAAAAAGATCAAACAGGCGCAGGTGATGTAATATTTGAAGGCTGGTAAGGTTGTTGCTCTGTACTGAAAGGACAAAAAGGTTGAGTTTCAACAAAAGCCTTTTTAAACAGATATTAAAGTTGCTTCAAAAACTTCTCTGCTGTGTACTGAGACAACACAAGTCTCTCGATATATCCACTGAGGAATGAGTGATGCCAGAGTACTTGTACCTCCTCTTACCTCCTTCTCCAAGGATTTGTTATGAAAGAATAATGATATTCTTTGGATGTCCTCAGACTTGAGCCACTGTCTGGAAGGATAAAGACATAATATGCTATAGATGAGACCCACAAAAAATAAAACAGATGTGATTATACAAAAAATTTCAAGTTTTTTTTATCTGTTTAGAATGTATATGAATGCAATTTTTAATACATCTTTTCAATATCTTTTACTAAACTGCATAACTTTTTAATCATTAATGCTTGTTTTTTGAATTATCCTTACTTTTGTGAATTTATCCCATCAAAGGTCCTGATCATCCTCTCATTAAGTTCTTCCTCAAACCGTTTTTTCTGAGACTTTGTCCTTTAAAAGGTCACAAGAAGAAAAAGAGACAGAATATCTTTAGGTTCACAAAATATTAGTCACACTCATCAAAGCCTCTTGCATAAGTCTAGTCTTATTAAGCATCTTGCTGTCTGTCTCTGCACTGTTAAGGGAGGGGGATAATCCTGCCAAAGAAAATTGTGCTGGAGCTGTAAAACGAGCAGCTTGCCTTTCTGATCTCCTCTGAAAATGATACTGCCCCATTGGCACATCCTAGACACCGAGCAAGAGGACAAGAGGAGAGCGATGGGTTACAAGCTGCAGCTGAACATCGCCACAACTTCAAGCACAACATATGTTTAGCAAAAATTACACACAGCCGTGTTGATCTTCCCATTTTCATTAGTCATGCTGTCTCTGTGGTGCAGGTTGGCAAAGGGCTTGGCTGCTCCCCAAGACTCCAGGTAGCGGGTCATCCTGACTGAGGCTCTCATCTTTGCTCCGTCTAGAGTGTGTCTGGGACGGTAATGATGCTGTGGGCTCCGACGTTCCACCTGGACAACCATGGAAATAGTGTCAGTTTCTTACATTTTAATCTCAATTTAAGTCTGATATTCATTTTGACATACGTGGAGGAAGCAGTAACCTCCCAACTTAAAAATTAAGCCACAGAATTGCCAAAAATAGCAATTTCTCAAACAGTCACTTTGGACTGGAACAAAAAGGTGATACAATTCCCACAGACCTCCTAAATAAAATACAAACTTAACAACAGAAATAACATGGTTTTGGTCTCTGTAGCCAAAGTTCTTGTTAATGTCAACTCTACGTGGAGTAAATTTTCCCACATCACTCAAATTATATAAAGGCGTAAAGTTCTGCATTATTATATTGTTGTATCTTTTTCGGTCAGCAACTCATCTGCTCTTCAGAAACCTACGGGGGACATTATCAAGTCTATGTCCATGATTTACACACTCTGTATGTGTGAGATAAATGTGCTGCAGTACCTTTGGGTTGATGACTAGAAAAGTGATGACTCCATGTTCCTTCAGGTAGGGGTCTCTTTCTTGTCCATCCCCATCTTCTATCTTGTAGGCACCATTCAGGTGCTCCAGTGTCACTGAGGTGATGTGGACTCGCCTGGCAATCAGCAGTTAAATCAAAGAATGGTTTTCTATGAATATCAAGAATGGACCTGCATATTCTTCTCATGGCCTTTAGCAAGGACTGATAGTAATCAACCAGACAAACTGATGTTGGAAGAATTATATGAAGTATCACAGAATTTCTGATAACCGCACAACAATGTAATGGAATTTTAACTTGTGCAAATGGAAACACAAGCTTTTGGTTTATCTCCTGTTCACTTACCCTGGTACACCTCCTGCCTCCATATGATTTGCCAGTGTGACATCATGTGACCACACATCGTACTGCCATTTCTGGAGTCCAATAACACCACACAGGACATTTCCAGAATGCACGCCGACACGCATGTTGATGTCAACCCCGGTGGCATCTCGCACCTTCCTGTCACGCACCAAAAACAATACTCGCTTTATTATTAATTATTATTGTCCATTATCATACATCATGATAAAAAAGAGATGAAACGCCTCTATGCAGATGGTGTATGGATGAAACACCAGTGAAAGAGATTGAAACCTGATGCAGTGATTCTCAGACTAAACCAAATCTATAAACACATGTGCTAATTCTGATTTAAATTTGCCAATTAGACTTTGTTACTTGAGGTTTTTTCTCTCCACTGATTCTCTCTCAGCTTCTTCCTCTTTGTCTCGGACTGCTGCCTCATGGTGAGATTGGACCTCACAAATTTGATGCGACTAAATTGGCAATCAAGACAGAGTCGCCACAGCTGAAGAAATGGTTAGAAAAAACTTATCATTAAAGGCAGGGAGGTTCAATACAAGTAGTTCAAAAACAACTGTGTTTAAAAGTAAATCAGAACAATCTTTGAAATGCTGGTAGTCAGAAAACTGTAATGAGACTCTTGAGAGTTTTCAGGGCATGGCTGAGTTAACACAGACAAGAATCAGCAAGAAGCAAACTTTGTTCTGCAAGAGGCATTTAATTTGTGCATTCAGTTTTCATGTGGTTGCAGTATGATAATCGAGCCCCTGCTGTGCATGGTTCTTCATTTACATCCATTTCATTTCAGGTCTGGTTTTAAATCATATTTTGACATCACTGATGCAAAACTCACACCCAACTTCAGTACTTCAGAGTTGGGAGATGCTTATATTTTGTATAGACGTGCCAAACTAACTAAGAAGGAAGCGTTTCAAACATTTAAATGTGGCTCTTTTGAAGCACTATTACATAACTGTCACTTACTTGATGGCCTCACACATGTCGAGACCCATTTTCACACAGTTCTTAGCATGGTTGGGCAGAGACTCTGGCAGGCCGGACACACAGTAGTAACAGTCGCCAAGGATTTTGATCCTCATACATTCATTTTCCTGCATTTAAAATAGGTGGAACCCAGGCTGAGACACACAGGGTCAGATGAGAGGTCCCACTGAGAGACAGTACAGGCAGTTTTTTTTTAAATTTTTTTAATCAAATATTGAGGTGGATTTTTCATTTACAATTCTTCTTAAAAATTAACATACCTTATAACTACATTGTGTTATGGTATGTGATGTTACTGTAGGTTAAAAAATCAACCTATATAACGTAGTTAATCTGTCTTTTAAAGAATCTTGTTCATCAGAGTATGACTGACCACAAGCTAAAAACTTAACAAGAAAAAGCTCTTTCTCTCAATTTTGAGAGGCTTATATCTGATACAGAATGTTTACAAGTCAAAGTTAAGATTGCTAGGGAAGAAATGGATTTTGCTCAATACAATGCAATACAACACAATTTGTACTACACCTATGTGCAGCACAAATATATTGCACATTTCTCAGTGTGAAGTTGAATCATATGCTTGACAGGACAAAGTCATCATTTACCAACGAAAGAATGGCCATCATTGCAAGATACATCAATAAAAGCCGTTTTATAACAATGTTTAACTGCAGTTCAGGTGGATTTTACTTTTCTTAAGTGACAGTAAGTAAGGTGTATAACATGTAAGATTTATTATCACACTTCCAACGAAAAATTTAAATTAGCAGTTTATTAGGATGTGTAGCAAAACTGTAATGGTTACCTTAGCAATTTGATCAAATTTGCCAAACAGCTCGTTCAGCATGTGCACAAGTTCTCCAGGTGAGCAGTCACTGGCCAGCCGCGTGAATCCTACTATATCAGCATAGAGTATACTAGAGATGAAAAAATATACATAAATCAGAACACTATATAATGGTTTTATAAGTTGTACAGTAACCAAATTACCATAATAATTACTGCAGCTTTCAAAATCATAAATATACCTTAAAGCTGCTCTATATGTACATCTGTATATGTACATATACATGTGTCACATCTGTGTCATACTGTGCTGCTTGGTCCCACACATAAGTGGTAAATATATATACATGCCTGACATTAGTGTGTCTCTGGACATAGAGGTTGTGAAAATTGTTTGTGTTCTCAATCTGGCCGAAGTTTGGACCCTTCAGTCTCTGAATGATCTCAGCCTTCATCACACGGGCAATATGAGCTGGCAGCAGAGACAACAGGAGACGCTCCTGTCAATGTCAGTAACACAAAGAGAGAAGAGGTAGTACAGAGATGACCAGGAAACATGAAGAGTAATAAGGTAATTATTACATTTCAAAACAATCAACATTTGAAATTAATACTACAAAGTTTCATTAGGGAAAATATTTAATTTCTCAAAAGGATTCATTGCCTCAAAGAATCTCTCTGCTTGTCAGTGGCATCACCCAAAATTAAGTGTAATTAGTGGTAATACAAATGCAAATGCAAAACAAGACAAAGCTTTGGCTTTCAAGACAACACAAGCTTTCAGGTCCAAAATCTGACATTGTATTTAATGAAAGTAAAATAACCAAGAACCTCGATTTGTTTGGAAAAAGTTTTACATTTTCAACAAATGGATATTTAATTTCAATCCAGTTCTAATCAAATTTTGAAGCATTAACCTTTAAAGACAGGAGACAGAAAGCTGTTATTATTCTGTCTCCCAGTCTCAATAAAAGCTTCAAGTGCTAAGTGAAGGTTAATTGTGCACTACACAGTGTTAGATTGACTTCATGTAAAGCAAAATGTAACAATGAAAGTAAAAATACTGTTTCACACTGCTTATTATACTACTGTCAGCCACAAGACAGACTCCATCATTATTTATCTCTCTATTTTTTACCATCTTTGTTTTTCTCTGAGGCTACTGTAGGGTTTATTATAAGCCAACCTGCCATATAATTAGCAAATAAAATCCCTTTCAGGATGAGGATAAGTTCAAGATTGGAGGGAATGCTTAATTCAGCCAGTGTTTTCTGCACCATTGATCATCTCCCTGCATAGCTGCTGAGGCTCAGAGGGTTCATGGTGCCTGTCAGTGAACACTGCAAGGCCTTTGGGTTTACAATGAATTCACATAGCCCCCCTTGGATCACTCATACCAAAATGTATGCACTCACCATACAGCAGGGCACTTTGGATAAAAGCATGCAGCAAACAGCATATATTATAAGCACCCAAGAGAAATGTGTTTCTGCACAGTTACTACCATCTGTCGCAGGCAGCAGAAGCACTCCAGGGCAACTGCAAAATGCTCCACCCAAGGCATTTTCAGCTACAGTCATCATAGATGGAACAGCACAAGCTGGATTCACCATAGGGCAACCAGCTCCACTCCAAGATGGTTATCTCTATGGTGGACTGGCCTTCATCTGACTGAGCAGCTACCCAAAAAGTACAACTGCATACAGAAGCTGTAGTGAAAAGCCAGCTGCATCCCTTGCTTGTACATCAGTAAGCTTTAATCAACATCTTGCTTATTTCTTACAGGCAGCCACGCTGCTTGTATGAGGCATCACCAAATTCACCAGCTCCAACACACAGCACAGAAAAAAGCACATGTAAATAGACAAGGATACAACCTTCAAAGAATAGCAGAATATAAAGTGTTTTTAGAAAGAACATATGTTCCCAACCCACATTCAAATAGTTTTCTATCATTTTAAAAGGGTCTGAAATTGAAGCAGTGAAGAAATACATTGCAAAAAAGGAATCCAATGGAGTTTATGGGGAACAGACTGAGGGGAATGATAACTACAAATGTGTTATTTTGTGTTTCTCAGTTGTGCAGAGTATGAAAAAGAAATTAGAAAATGTCCCCTTTAGTCGTGTGCTATTGCATCTTTTGTGAAAATCCTATCTATATTTTAGGTCATTGAATGTGACTAAAAGCCTTTATAACAAATGTTGTATGTTAACAATTTAGCTCCTGATATTTGTATAGCTTAGTAATAAACTGCAAATATTTTAGTAGTCACAGGATGCCAAAGAGCTTTTACTACAGATAAGTTAGCACAAGTTTGCTCTAGGCTCCAGGGACTCAACATAATCATCACACTAAGTGAGGCCATTAACAATTACCACATTCTGTAAAACCGCTGATAAGAATTCTCTGCAGACGCCTGACTTTTTTAAACCAAAGGAATCAGATCCTGACAGCCAAATTAATTCCAGGACTCACCAATTTTAGGTAACACTCTGCAAGCATAGCATAGAGATAACTGGTAATTGCCTCCAAAGTGAATGTTTAACAGCACTTTGGAAGGAATACGAGACATGCATCTACATAGATAAAACAAAGAATTATATTTAAAGATGCATGAATATGCAGTGAGTATTTATGGATTAATTTAATTTAAAGAAAATCAAACAGCCTCAGCAGATTGTGGTATTACTGAAAAAAATGTAATTAAGTTTTTCTTTGGAAAACATCAGTTATTTTGTGGTGAATTTAATATGTTTGCTCAAGTTCTGTGTGTGTCAAAATGTGTTTTAATTGAACTTTTCATTGTAATTCTCATCATCATCACTGCCTCTCTCATTATCCATTCCTCATTCTCACTCCTCATCATTCTCGTCATTGTTATACTCAACACAATCATCCCTACCACATGCACTCAGTCCCCCACTGCCTGCCTGACTTCCACTGGCTCACTGCTCATTAGAACTTATTGACTTCACTTTACCTGTTGTCTCTTCTCAAACTCCAGTTTAATTGGGGACTTGATGCAGTTGCAGGTGTCCTGATAAGTCTGTTTCAGTGCCAACTCCATTAGATGCTTGTGGTATGCTCCCGCCATGTTGCCACAAATGAAAATGATAATATTGGCCAGAATCTGTACAGGAACAGAGAACAGATAAAGCTGGTATTAGAAAATTATGAGACAAAAATAATCTTCAAGTCAAATATATTGATTGGTGAATAGTAATCCAGCATTCATATGAAAGAGCAGGGAATACATTCAACAGAACTATCTGTTGGTGAGTTACCTATAGCACACACAGGAAACAGATGGCTTCTGAGAGGCTTTTTTATCTCCTGTAGTCACAATTTAAATACAACTATATATTTTAGATCAAAGTTCTGGTCACAAATTGGCTGTTTTTTCAAGTTCGAACGTGGAACAGAAATATGCTTTAGTCATTTTTTTAAGTTTGGGGTTTTAAGGACATGCATTAACCAAAGCTTAAGATAAACCTTCAAAGTTGTAAATATTGAAAAAGCTTTACAAGGTCCTGGAGTCACGTCAACATCCAACACTGTACAATGTATTAAAAAGCAATGTGGCATTCATAAACACAGCTCAGTTCGTTTTCTTGTGCGTCACTTACTTTAAGGGAACATTTTCCAGGAAAATACAAGTGTGTGAACTCTCCATTCCCCTGCTCAGTTGTTTATTGCCCCAAAATAGCATCATTTGTTCCCTACATTGGCTCTGCTGTGGCTTGATCAAGTTTCTTTCCAAAAAAAAAAAAGAAAAAGAAAGACTAGAAAAAAAAGCTTGAGCATAAATAAATAGAAAGGCTACAGCTCATCTAAACAGACTTTTCCTCAGACAGAAGGAAGAACTGTCTGTTTCTTAACAAATGCTATTACAACAAATACTGCATCCCACCACAGGCTCTATTGGACCAAGGCATGACTTCAATAACTTCAGTGATGAAGCAGCTGTCAATGATAGTCTCACTTGGTAAGGATCAATGATGATATGGATCAAGTTTCAGCTTGTTACAATTGCTGGAAAAAACATTTTTTCCAACTATTTGGATACAACACACATCAACCAAAAAACATTGTTTATTGAACTAAAATCACCAGTTCAAAATAACAGAACTTAAAATCAAAGTATTGCCATTTTAAAGTATGATTCATATATTGCATTTGAGATGACTGTCCATTTATTTCATTACAATGATCTAACTAATGCCACTGCTCAAAATGACTGTTGCAATACTCAAACAATACTCTTGGGAAACAATATCCCATGTTCATATCATCAAAGTTTCAGGAGAATGAGGTCCAGGAGTTTCCTCTTTGAATTTAGAAGGGAAATATTCTGGATAATTAATAATGAAACAGCACAGAACACAAAACAACAAACTGTTGTGTTAATGACACAGAAAAACAAATGCTCACTCCAGCTAAAGCTCTTCACTTTACCCACAGAATGCAAATTGTGATCTGTGAGAAGTGTCGTCTATTCTGTTTATTTTCATTTTAAAATACTGCTTGACTTTCATTTACATTCTATGATTCCCTCAGCAGATCTACATAGGAATCTCCATTAGAGGAACTGTTATGATAGAATGTGGCCCAGAGATAACAGCTGAGTGGATAAAAAATAAAATAACCTTGAGCTCAATATTTATCAATTTGTGGCAAATTGACAACTAAATGGTTTCCTACGATTGCATTTAAAAATTATATTTCCTCTCTTTTCTTCAATCTTTCATATACAGTCTCATTTTTATCCTCTTTTGTTTGTCTGCCCTGCCACACTCTCACCAACTTTACTTCCACTTGCAGACAAACTGACCATTGCAATTTTCTCCCTCTTTTCTGATGCAAATGTGCCTAACAGATTTATAGTACAGCACCAGAAGAATAAGTCTGTAACCTTTTTG
>JAQLOL010000025.1:22241603-22252050 GCA_029783665.1 Naso thynnoides
CTCGTCTTTTCTGTAGTCACACAACTGAACAAGTATATATAATACAAGCATATATATATATAATTATTTGCCCTTTTTTGTTGTTTGTTGTTGATTTAAGTTCCTGTGTAATAGTAGTCCAGAAGCACAGTAGATGTCCTTTATTAATGAAACTGTAGATGGTACTTCTGTTTTCTCCTTAAGAGAGCTAGGTTATTGTTGTTGTCATGCCTACAGAAGCTTTATAACCATCCCAACCAGCCATTTCTCCTAAAGCTAGACTCTGAAGCACAGGGTATCAATCTTTTAGAGAAGCCTGCAAGGAAATGTGGCAGTCATATAGTATAAAAGAATACTGTGTCACTAAGATGAATTACTATTTATGAGCACTTCTGTGTAGTCACAGTTCAGTCAGACTGCATTTGAGTAAGAGGGCTGACCAACATTAACTGACAGAACAGGTGCAGAAAGGAACACTTTACATGCAGGAAGTCACTGACATACATGCACTGTAAAAATAATGATTAGGAGGCCTTTTTGTAATACCCTCTGTGATTTGGCTCTATTAAGCTGGTCTTTGAAATCTCTAATAATCAGTGAGGTGTGCATTTTGTAATTTGGTTGTTGAATGAACAATGTTTTCTTCATGCATTATTTGGAATAAGCCTTTAGGTGGATAACTGACCTTTGGTATCAGGTTTGAATAAGCTCAAATTAATTACGTCTGCATTAACCGGATAATTGGCTTCCTGATATTGCTTTGTCTTTCTCAGCATCTGCCAACTGCCTAAACATTTTGTGCTTAAACAGCAATACTGCCAGAAGGAGTGTGACCTTTTAACAAAGTCCTTTAAAAAGCACATTAGAATTTTTATCATTCACCTGCTATGCTGGTATATTTCTAGTAAAGGGTCACATTTGTTTGTTTGCTAAAAATACAGAGTGTATGGTTTTAAATAGGCCAGAAATGCTCATTTGTAAGCAGGATGGAGAAACTTTACATGTCTGAAAAGAAAAAATAAATCAGTCAAGAATTCATCTGGATAATAAAACGAAACACAAATAAAGAACAGTGATAAGTCAGTAGGAAGTATGGATTAGGTGGGATATAGTGTAAATACAGTATGTGTTACTAAAACAAAATATAGGATTACATGGTTTAAAAAAGATTTTCTGACATTGTCATAAAGGTCCAATTAAACATTTTGACAGTTTTAGTTTTAAAATTCAATTCAATTCAAAACTGATTCTGAATTAAACGTGTGGAAAAACAATATTTTCAGTCACTTTATCTCACTCACTGGTGTTTTTATTCCACTAAAATACACTGCAAAACATAATTGGCAGTTCAGATAAAAGATGTGCAGCCTTTACATTTTAAAATGTCAACAGCATTAATTAGCTCCAGGGAGCGTCTTTGTTATACAGGAAGCTGGGAGAGTGCAGGATTTTTGAGGTGAAACAGACTGAGCATAGACTCATTTTCTTTACCACAGTGTTGATTTAGGTTCTTTAATACTGCAGTGTGTGTTGTGTACCTCGCTGCAGGTGCGCTGCTCCACTCCTTTAACACTAGTCTCTGACTGATTGCGTAGAAAGTTCACAATATCCTGTACATTCATTTCACAAGTTATTAATTTAGTTAAGTACCAAAACTTTGGAACTTTTTGAACTATTCCTTTTATCTTCACTCTGTTGGTCCTTTTGTATATGCTGCTATACTCAGTTATACACTAGTGAGGTCATTAATTAATACTGGATGAATAATACATTAATTGAATTGACTATGAGTACATATAAATGATAAGAGATTATTTTGATAGTCTTTTTTTTTGTTTGGTATTAATGTGTCTTCTGCATTTGACAGACACTTATGTTGCCTTACCTGCCACACTACTGGTTCCATGTGATCAGCTGTGGTGGAAAGGCAGACACTTAGCACAATGGTGTGAGAGGCTGAGGTCAGGACACTGGCGATGATGGCATCCCGCATAGAGAACGGCAGCATGGTGTAAACCACAAACACAATGAACAGGAAGAATGACACCTGTGAGAAAAAAGATACACACTTATGACACACCGGCAAGGGAGAACGCGAGAGAGAGAAGGAGAAAAACAGAGCGAGAAGAAAATACAGACAAAATAAAATATCACTGTTGACAGTCACCGCTTTTTAAGTGGAGTTTATTTATGTCCAGCTCCATCAGTGGCATCAAAAAAACAGATAAACACCATAAAAATCATGCCAGCTCAAATGCCTGCTCATATCTAGGTTTTTTAATATCAAGGTGTGGACAAAACGCAAAAGAAAAGTAAAATTGGAATATTAATTTGTGGTATTAAACATATTGTGATAAAGTGTCCTAAAAAGTCATTCTATCATAACATTTGCAACATAGTCGCATTACATACGCTACCTTGATAGCAGGAAGTAGAAAAGAGGTCAATTGGCTCTTACACTTCAAACCTGACACCTTTGATGTAGCAGGAGTGATATTGCCTTTTTTCTCAGGCCACACACTCAGACACACACACACACACACACACACACACACACACACACACACACACACACACACACACACACACAGAGTTAAAACAGCTCATGTGCTGTCCTGCACGGATAGAAAGAGACCAGTGTTTTCACGGGCTGCAGCCAGGTGCCAGTTAACTTTTCTTGGGTTATTTGCAGGGTGAAGGTGTAGGGGGAACGTGAGATGGCAACAGAAAAGGAAAGTGAGGTAAAACAGGACCTCTTCTGTTTTCTGTTTAAGCTTGAGTGACTAACATACTGTTCTACATGGCTACTCTCTTAGTGGCCAACTATGGTAGTGAATAAAAATAAACTAAAGGGTGGTGCGTTACCTTTAAGACGATCCTTTTTCAGTTAGTTAAACTGTGCTTTACTGACTATTACAGGATGTATTCTGTTTTTGCAGAACACTTGTTTTATACAGATAAAATTAGGAGATATTTACAATTCAGTGTAATAGTAATTATCTGTTGTAAACTCATAATGTTTTTTCTACAATGTGAAACAATGGTGAACATGCTGGAAAAAGTCTTGCAGTCATTATAGTTTGCTTTTAGGATGGCTTTGTAAAAATTACTTTTAATTTTTACCTACTGAAATACAGCATGAGAAAAAACAACAACAACAGGGCTTTAAAAAAGTGGCATCATAGCAAAAGAAGAACATATTTCATTATGTTAAAAAAAACAAGGCCTAAAACCACTATTTGTGAATTTAGACAATTTGACAGTGGGATACTAAAAACTTCAGATCATAAACATTTGTTGTTCTGCATCATTCCAGCCGTGTCACATTCATCATATTGAAGGTAGAAGTCACTCACTGACTGGTACACCATGATCTTCTCATAAAACTGCAGTAGAACCTTGATATGTTGACAACTTGATATATAACTTTAACCATAATTTCTTGCATGACTGCCGCTGGAGAATAGGTGCAGTCCTTTGCAGCCTTCCTAATTTACTGCACAATAGGGACCAAGAAAGAATCATAGAGAAAAAGAATCAGTTTAATTGGAGATTATGTTTGGCATCCACTGATAACTTCATTAAGTCCATCAAGTTTTTTAACTAATCAACAACAACAGAACTCAACCACATCAGCTGCTTTTTAGACACATTTGAGAACAAACTTAGTTAAATGAAGCGCTATCATACACTGACTGCTGAATCTATAGTGGAGGTTAATATTCTGTAACATTGTCTACATCGTTCCACAACTTCAACATCACAGATACTAAATACAGAAACACTGAATTGATACCTAAAATATATCTTCTAATAAAAATCTTGATTTGTAAGACTTCTGAAGTGTTGAATTGTCACTTAAAAAATAAACTGTTGAGGCTATTCCGAAAGATCATTCCATGTTTGTGTCTCCAAGCTGTCATGAGTGTTTATTCACACAGTAATGCATCCTGTTTTATAATAAACACACTCTACTCTCATACTCTATACATGAACATGTCAACAATACAATACTATTTGTATTGCTGTTCAATACATTAACAAACCAAATATTAGACTACAATTACCTGTGACTGACAGTGGAAGATATTCACTGCTATTTCCTGCCTTAAGACAAGGTAGTTTACACATATTATGGTATCCAGAACTGAAAAACTGACAATTAGTCTGTGCTTTTTAAGTGAGATGACCATTTGTTGAGAAATTAAATCTTATTTTTTAACTCAGTCATACAAGGCTGCCAATGACTGCAAGAAATATATTATACTGCAAAACTGACGGGTGCAATTTGATACCTCATGATAAATATAATTATGTCTAAGCTCAGTTCATGTGCAGTAGATAAAATAGACCAAAGACTGCGTGCTGTCTAAACTGAATAAGGTCCTCATTGCAATCAGAGGTGAAGATGCAAAAGCTTAGAGCTCACTGACTCTTCAAGTGTCAGAGAGCTCCAATTAAGACTCAAAGCTCAGTCAATACAGAACTGTAGAGACAGACAGAAGGTCATACTGTAACCAGGAACTTTATATAGGGAGCTCATGACTCACGCTGAATGTTTTAAATGACGAGAATAAATATGTTAATGTTTGCGCACTTAAAGAAATGAAACACAGACATGATGCACATAAAATCATCAAACAGAGATTTGAAAGTATAAAAGTCTGAAATTATTATAAAAGCAACCTGAATGGATGCATGTATTACATGATGCATGTGGACACTAGCTGACTGCAAAACACTCATGACGTAAGTGTAAATTATTTTTCTCAGTTTCATTCACAATGAAATTATAATCATAACTGTACGCATAATAAACACATGTATCAGCCTAAGACACATAAAAGGATTTTTAAAAGTGTATTAATTTGTTTCAAAAAAGGAATGGTTAGCTCTGTGGTCCACCTGTGTTGGTGTTTTTCATTGCAGAGTCGAACCTCTCATGCTCCGCTAAGCAAAAGCATTAGGACAAGAACGTGGGATCCCACTTCTTGGTGTCAATTGACATACCATTTCGTCTTAAAAAGCCAGTAATGGTTATTTTTTTCAGGTCAGCAGCAGCCATTGCTGTTTTAACATTGTGCCACCTCTTTCTCTAACTGGTCACAGCAGCCCACTAAACTGTAGGGATGCAGTGATTAAACTGTGTCATTACCAAGCACACAACAGAACATCATGTCTATGTAGTCGTAACAGCTCAGCTACACTGAGTGAGTTCCTGTTCTCACTCAAAAAAGGGATATCATGCTGATTACACCAGTGGTGCACCGGCTTAAAGTGCCATTCTTATTGAGAGAGTGAAGTATATGTTTGAGAGGAGGACATGGATGCTGCGCTTTATTTTCTTAATGATAACAGTGGGACAAGGCAGCAAAGCTTAGCGGGAGCACTCTAAGTGAACAAAAAAATGACCATGAAGTTATTCAAGATGATAGCTCATGCATCTGCAAAACCTGCCTGAAAAAGGATGTTGCTAAAGCTTTCAACACACCAAACTTGATATAACATCTGCAGGAGTTATCTGCACCCACCTCAAATAAACGTAATGGACAACAACTGAATAAAGTTAAATTAGTGACATGCTACTTTGTTGAACATGGAGTTGGCAGGGAACTGAATGTAAACATGTCATTTACAATCAACGACGTAGCATGAGAGTTGAGCTTTTCGGTGAAACATGAAACAGGAGGCAAACTGGTATGTAATTCCCCTTAAGGGTCTCAGACACTGTGACTATTTAACAATACTTTATGTTGCCTCCTCCAATCTGTCTTGAATAAACACTAGGTGTGTTAAAAAACATGCAAGGTGTAAAACAGTTACTTAACATTAAAAGCTTGTAGCTCTCCAGCACTTTACCATGGGATCTAAATAACTGCATTTCTGTTATTAATAACACGGCGTAAGAGATATTTTCAATTTCTCAGAGGGGGAAATCATATATAATATGAGCTTGTATTATTTAAATTCCAAGATATATTTTCTTATTTTTACTGTGATGTATTTTAACTGCTGAAGTATTATTATGCTATTAAAGGCAGCTTTACTGTTAAAGTCAAAAGGTCAGCTGGATGGTATTTTTCACCGTGCTTCCAAATTCTCTACTCAGCTCTAAAAAATTACAGGAAAAAAAAATACACAAACTGAAAATACTAAATGACCAAGTGATATATTTGATCCAGAGCCATGCAGACAGAGGTCGTGCAGCCTTTGACTCCATTTGTTTTATTTCAAAGGGAAAAACTGATGTGTGTTTACAGAGCAGAGGTCACTTATTTTCTATTTCCAAAAAAAGACAAAGACAAACTATTGATTTACCTTTATTTATAGTTTAGTACTATATGATGTCAGTTTGAAAATGCAGCACTAAATGATTTATTGAAATCTCTAAAGAAAGCTCATGTTATTTTTTAGTTAGTGATGTAAAATATACAAATGCATAATAATCATGAAACTGTGATTATTCCTTAGTCTACTATCGTACCATCTAAGTCTATATTTCTGCTTCTCTGCTGAACTGTACAGTCCCTCAGCGAACATCAACACAGACTGTTTTTTGTTTTTTTTTTTACAACCAGTGGAGCTCATCTTTATAGATCTACAATCTGGCATTTCCATTTTCATTTCTACTTAAGCCGTTTACATGACTGCAGAAACCAATAGTGTCATAATAATCCCCTCCCTGTGACAGCATCCACACATTTTGAGCATCCACACAAAATGGTTCTGGATTTTTTTTTTGAACCAAGCAGGGGTTATGCAAAAGATTCAAGCAGAACAAAAATGGCACTGCACTTGCGATTGTGCTTCTTGCCAGCTTTGCTTCTGCAAGAAAGGCCATTACACTGAATCCTTCAGAAGTGAGGTGAATCTAGTGAGTCACCCGTCTAACTGTTGAGAAGCTGAAGGACAAACTAGAAGGACGATATGAAAACACAAGTGTTTGAGTGGGCTATAGCTCTGAAAACAAAAGCAAATCAAAAGTTTCTTTCATTTGTACACTTCCTCCGTTCCTCTGTGCTGTCGCTAAAGAATTGCAGTTGCATTACCGCAACACGGGGAAGAGCGGTTTCCAATTCTTTTGTACCACTGCCTGACCGAGCTTTAATTGGGCACAGTCTTTTTTTGTTCTTTCAATGTCATGGTTCAGTAATGCTGGCAACAGTAGAGAGGATTCAAATGAAAACATTAAGGCAGAGCTGAAAAGTTTTTGAAGCAGTTTACCGAGAGGGGATTGGAGGAACAGCAAAGCAGCAAGAAATGACAGGAATGCAATTGCCATGTACAAACTAACAATCTGGCAAAAATGAAGGTGACTTGTCATCTGTTTTTAGTTTGGAGTAAATGACAAACAGCCAAAAACAGCCGTGGAGAGGTGTGTCAAGGGGCAAGTAGAAGTGTGAAAACTTAACAGGGGTGATTAGAGGATATTTAAGGAGTCCTAAAGGGTCATAACAGATGGTGAAAACACAGTGGTGGTTGTGGTGTTCCTCATTCTTGGTCTTGATTCTGGGAATAGTCCTAAATTACACGGATGGTGTTCCTGGAGTCAGCCTGTGGCAAATGTTTGAGAGGGGTGGCAGTTTTCTTCAGCTATCTTCTTAGTTTTGACTCAAATCCCTTTAGAAACAGAAATACTCTACAACACACAATACATTTTGAAATCTTGAAATAAACAGATGTAACAGGATGTAACGGTACCGTTAACTTTGCACTATCGCAATAGCAAAAGTGCCTCTGTACCGTGGTGGACATGCAACGGTATCAAAAGATAGCTCTTTGGGCAAAAAATGTAGTTTTGTCTCAGCCGCAGTAGAGCAGTGCGGAGGGAACTGGGAACTACAGAGACCACCGACCACTGCAGCTCTTTCCTCAACACGCACTGTGGATGAAAACAATTCGAATCGAAAACTTTAGCGTCAGCACTTTTGAACAGGTCAGAGGCAGGCTGCAGTGAAAGGGAACATGTCCGAAGTGTTCTCTCTAACTTAAGTGTCGAAATAAAGTAAGATGTGTTGAAGAAATAAAGGATGAGCTAACCTGAGTTTAGTTTCATTTTCTCTCTAGTGGCAGCGCATCATCGTGAAAAGAAAGAAAAAAAAAAGTCCACTAGCGAGAGACCTCTTAAACCTTGCATAAAAAACTCATTTGTCAGCGGACAAACACACTTAGTCAGCTCACAGAGGAAGAAGGAGGCAAAGAAAAATGCTCATTTAGCTCATGGAATGGCCAAAAACACATTACTAAAATAGACAGTTAACTTATGACTGCAAGATAAAGAAAAGAGCATGGAGTATGAGATGGGTCATCTGTAAATAACTGTTCAATTTTCTTCTTTGCCAAAGACAATTAATATGATTATTTGCACATGTTTGTAAAGGAAACAATGCATTGTAAGTGAAATACAATTACAAAAAAAGGATGTTAATGAGCAGCATTTTTTCCAAGTCTTGATTTGTCTTTTTTTTAAATACCGCTGTAAATACCGTACTGTGGACTTGATACCAAGGTATTATTGTACCATGAGTTTTTGGTATCGCTACATCCCTAGTAAGTGAATTGAAACAAATGAAGGGTGCAAAAACTTGAAAAGCCATCAGTGTTAGGCTATTTGCTACATCAGAAGAATATATAAGTATTAACTTATGTCCCCATAGCTATTAATTGCTGACAAATATCACTGAGCAAAGCAAGTCATTTGCTTAGAGTCCAGAGAGCCTCTTTTCTAAATTAATGCTTTGACATTCAGTGCTGTTACTGAATCATGAAACTGTACTAGGGATAATGGAGAGGCTGCAGGGGGAGAGACACCTGCAGAGTTCTGCTGCATACTTGATACTTGATGCAGTCATAAAACAGTGGGGAGCTTCCTTCACTATTGTTAAGGCAAGCACATAAGGAGCCTCTGTCTAACAATTAAGAAGACAAAGCTTTTTGTGGTTCATCATGGCACAGTCAACTCTGCTTGGCCTCATGAATCGATTCCTTGATAATGACGCTGAGGAGGGCTCAAAACAAATTATAGAGATGGAGTGTCAGATTACATCAGGCTTTTAGTCTACAGTCTGTGGCAGAGATTAGTTTACAGGCTAGATTTACAAGGTGGAGTTTGTATGTGTTGCGTCCACGTGTATGCTCTTTAACCCTGAAAATGACAGATATATTCTATTGATTTCCAATGCAACACACTGAATGTGAGAAAAAGACATTCCTCGGGTAATAGTGGCAATTTGGAATGAAATGCAGATAAGAAACTGAAAAATCAGAAATTTGCACATTAAGTCTGGACATGTGGACCGGACCTTAATCGCTGAGAAAAATGAACAAAAATATATATTTTTCCATTTTTCTAGCTACAAAACTCCATATTATTTGAGAAAATTATTTATTACTTCTCCTTAGGTTTTATTTTTATTTTTTTCCTTATTTTATTATCTTAATTGCTGTCTCTCTCTGCTTTCTCCCTTTTGCCACCCCTGTTTCTTTTCTGTTAGTTGTCCTCCCTGTCCTATTTTTGCCATCTACCCTCTTCTTTCCTATCCCAATCCGGCTCTTCCTTCACCCCAACTTCCCTCTCCCAACGTCTTCTGTCCTAAAACCTAATCAGGCTGGCTGTATACTTTAAAAGGAGTGTGCGAGTGCATCTGTGCATGTGTGTGACTGAGAGGGATTGAGAGAGAGAGAGGGAAGGAAAGGGAGAGATGAGGCAGGGTCCAGACATCTCTCAGCGAGGGGGAGAGGCTGGACCACACAGATAAGCACATCTCCCCACCGTCAGCAAACACAGAGGGCTTTGTGGGAAGAGGATAAGCATCCAATTGATTTCGGGTTTGTAAATGGAAAGTGTACTGTATACAAACTCACTGTGGGAGAGAGGGGATGGTGAGCACAACACAGCTAGGGGAATATTTAAAGCCTTGCACTTCTTCCACCTGACAGCGTACTATACTGACAGTGCAGTGTGTAATGTAACTATCTCTTTTCCTCTTGCTGTCTCTCTGTGAGCATGTCAACACAAATAATACAGTTATTATAACAGATGACAATGTGGGTGAGCCACTTAATGCAACTGCGGAAAAAAATGAGGGACAATAAGGAAATCTAAACTTTGCTTGAACAAGAGTTAAAGTGCAATTAAAATCTATTAAATTGTAAATACCATCATATAAACTGGACTAGTTGCAGCTGTATAAGAAGTTACTGTAAGTTCAGTAAGTTTGGTGGCATGCCAGGGCTTTGCGGAAACAAATACACACAGACATCAGAAGCAAAAAGGAGGGGGAGAGATATTTTCAATATAATAATGCTGCAGAAGAATCTTTTCTAAGTTAAACGAAAATCCTTCCTGTCAGCCACTGTTTCTAATCCTCTCTGCAGGGTAAGGTAACTCATTACCCCTCTCTGTAAAAAACCCGACAACTGTTTGGAAAATGCTGATAATGAAAATAAGTCCTAGCAGACCTATTAG
>JAQLOL010000025.1:22252150-22267940 GCA_029783665.1 Naso thynnoides
ACCTATTAGGATGCATATAATGCATATATCCTCAGCAAGGTAAAATTCAACACTGTCTTACAGAGAAAAAGGCATGTAAGGAGATCTTAATAAAGAAGTGGCAACACTGACGCTCTGCGTAACACTGCATGTTACTGACCTCAGCTGACCCTCATTTTTAAGACAAGACAGTGCTATATTTTGCCACATGTGGTCTCGTGCACTTCTGTGGCTGTTTTAGTCAGTTAGCTAGCATTAGTTGTGATCAGCAGCTCTATAGGTCGCCCTGTCAGTTGGTCTGTCAGTCTGTTGGTTGGTTGGTTGGTCCACAACTAAAAAAATTCCCCACTCTTTGGCGGCCACAGTTTTTGCCCTAAGAGGCTGAAAATTTGAATTGGAGGTAAGTAGTTGAAGGTGTGTTTGTGTTTATGCCAATAAGCTAAAAGGGGGCGTGGCAATGGCAGTGGCCTATTGCAAAAAGGCCCATAACTTCAAAATGGATTCACAGATTTGCACAAGATTAAGTGGAAAGGTTGATCATGAGCCAAAGGACAGCTAATTATCTGTTCGTGCCAGCTGGCAAAAAGGGGGCGTGGCAGTAGGAGTGGCCTGTGGCAAAAAGATTATTAGGTTAGAAGACTATTTGATTTACTTCTCTATACCACTTGAAAACCAGTATACTAATTACAGTGTCATAGTATAAACTACATTTGAAAGTTTGGTTTTTCTAGCTGTTGTATTCTCTCTTGTCATGATGCTGTAGCCGTGATCCTCTTTATATTATTGACTTTTACAGTTCTTCTTCCTTTCACTTGACACATTACAGACTTGCAGGATAATTTCCACATTTATTATTCACTATGAGCTCTTATATTTAACTGTGTACTGATGTGTTGGATTTTAAACATCGGAAGTGATATATTTATGACAGATGCTTGTGTGCTTTTGAATTGTTGACAACAACAGTCAGAAGTCCCTATTATGGACAGTTAGGCAAACTACCACAAAACTAGAGCCTGACCAATATATCAGTTTACCAATATTGCAGACATATTGGTATATGTTGGTATCGGCATATTTGTCCTCTGAAGTGCTGATATTGAAACAGTTTTTTAAGGCTGAAAAAAATATTTGGACTAGTGATTTAAAATGGTGAAATCACATAATATGTCCAGCAGAGGGTAGTTCTTTCTTTAACTGGTAATAAGTGAAGTGTTTACTGTTTGGTGCAATTATGTCTGGATTGTTAGATACCATGCCTCTATTACATATCTTTGTCACATGTATTTGACTACCACATTCAAAATATTAAATATAGAATATTGGTTGATATATTGGATATCAGAAATTTTTTTACTCCCTAATATCGTTATCAGCATCGACCCAAAAATCCCATATTGGTCGGGTCCTACAGAAAACGCACAAAAATGTAATCATACAAAGAATATTTTTTGTTACTTATTAAAAAAAGAAACAAACGACCACACAAGCTCATTAGCCTACAAGATATGAAAAATGGAGGACTAGTTTTATGCTCTTTATTTCAGGCAAAAGACCTTTGAAGCCACTAGAGCCTATTTGGAAGAAATAGCTAATCTGAAGAGCCCTTGATGAGCATCTCCACAAGGATTTCATAGAGTACCATGACTTCTATTCCCCAGTGAATCAAAGTCTGCCTCTGTCAATAATGTTTACAAAAATCAGCTGCTTTCTTTGGCATTGAAGCCCAGTCACACTGGATAATAGCACAGCAATTTGTATGCATGCCCTTATGCAAGGCTTATGCTAACAGTGCATTTAAATAAATAATTAAACCGAACATATTTGTACCATCAATCTACATCATGACTACCTGAAAACCATGCCACACCTTCCTGTAAAACAATTTATACTAGATGAAACTGAAAGCATGGTTAAATGAAACTGGATGGCCACATTAGAAGTCTTAGAAGTCTTGAAGCTCTGGAGAAATGTCCATTTCAACAGAGTATACAAATGACCACCAGCACAAATATGTACTTAAAAATCTGAAAAAATGGATTTATTTCTTCACCTATTTGGTCCATACTCATTCTATTTCAGCTCTGTTTTTGGTCTCTACCAATTGGTATAACCCAGACTCTTTAGCTGTTACATGTTCAGTTATGCAGGTAGGCATGCAGAGTACAGTATGTTTTTGGAGTCTTTTCACTGAGAACAGCTGCTTGCTGTGACCGAAAACAAAATTTGCATGGTCAGAATGAACCAACATGGCAACAAAAGTTGCAGGCCAGACTGCTAAATGAGCTTAATGAGCTGAAACTTGCTACAAAGCTCCATTAAGCCCATGGGAAAGTTAAACTCTACACAAAAGCACTGCACTATTCACACATTGATTTTGGTAAAAAAAAAAAAAATCTATAACATTTAAGTTATTCTTAAGGCACTGCTTTAGACCCTAAAAACTCATCTCTGCTCTTTGTTATTACACGTTCGGAATGTCTTCATGCCTTTGGCTCAGATTTAACTGTGCACCTTTGCCTTAGTACACATGGATCTAGTATATATAAGTGGTAACTGCCTCTATTTCCACCAACCCCTCTACTGCCACCCAGCAGCCTCAACTCTGCTAATTGAAGACACAAACCTCATCATTGTCTCTGCTATCTGACAAACTGTTTGTCGTACCTTTCTTCACCAACACAAAATTTCTGAGACAAATATCACAAGGGTGAGATTTATATTTTTCCTGTACATTAAAATGGCAAGCTAATTGAAAAACAAACCCATCATTGTCTATCAACACAGAAATGAAAAGACAGGAACTCTCAGATACACTGGAATCTTTAGATTTAAAAATTATTCATGCATTTATTAGATGTTTCCATTTTTTCTTGTGTCCAACTTTTCTTTTGCCTTCTCCACTTACATTTCAAATTTTTTTTTTTTAAATCCGGATATTGACACACTGTAATTTTTTCAGATACTTAAGTATGTTATTTAAAGAACATGACTGAACATACTAGTATCTTAGCAACTTACCTACACGTCCTTTTGCATCACTTTCTTCAGATGTTTTTTTCCTTCTCATACTAATTATTTTTATTTTGTGGGCAGTGACATTTTCATCTACTGCCTGGCAACAGCATCATTAAATGAATAACATAAGACAAGAGTCATCATCCTTGATGAGCTCAGATGAATACTTGAAAGGTGAGATCATGGGAGAGTATTAAGACCCAACTTTACCCACTGTTTCATTTTCCTTCCTCTCATGGCTACTTCTGAGCAACAGCACAAAGAGCATCTAATTGCCTCTGACTTCCCTTCATGTCTTTTCTAAAGCAGATATCTGCTGCACATTAACACCAAGGTAACCATAGATTAAGACTTTTATCAATGTAACTGGCTGATAAACAAACGTAGAGGACAAACTTTAAGATAGTTTTTTGTCTTAAATTTTTTTTTGTCCTGGTTGACATCCAAAATGGCTTGTTTATTAAATTCTGCTGGAAGTCCACATGTCAAAAACTTAAACATGCACTAAATGTGCAAAAATAAACTCATACATCTTTAATGTAAATGTAATTTTAATTTTAATTATGTAATTTTAAAACAACGATAAAGATAAATCAAAGCATTTATGTGAACTGAATGTAGGGCTTCAACAAGCTATTATCTTCTTGAGTAATAGATTATTAATTTGGTCTACTAAATGTCCAGTGACTGCACCAAATAGCTCGAACACTCGAAGCTCCATGTTCAACACTGACATTCGAATTCTTACTCAACATTCAGTTGCATAAGTTAGCGGGTGCATCACAGGGCTTTGCTGTTGTGTGGGTTGGACAGGCTGGCAGATAGCTGTCGATGATTATTATGAGAGAAATTAGCGATAAACGAGAGATTCAGCAACAGACAGGAGCTTTTAGAAGACAAACACCTGCAGTCACACTGCATTTTGTTCAGTTTATTTTTTAAACTTCTGGGATTAAAAAGAGATTAATTTTCATTTCAACCTTCAAATGATCCACAAAAAAGACATTTGGGCCAGCCTTAGTCAATAGTGTAGAAAATGACCCTCATCATCATCATCATCATCATCATCATCATCATCATCATCATCAACATCATCAACATCACCCATTTCTTAGACCCCATGGCAATGTCTTTATAGGGGTTGCTTTGTCTCTTTCACAATCCAAAACCCTTACAAAATTTTAGTTACTATGATCACGAGACAAGGAGAAGCATTTTTTCACACTTATTATATAGAATGGGTTAATATCTAACAGTTTTGCTTGAAATTTTCCAAAAATTAAGAGGTTATCAAAACAATTTTTTTTCTTTTTTTGTCCAGTTATTAATTATTTGTTTCAGCTCTACTTAAATATACACTTCAACAGGACTGATGTTCAAAAGGATGAATAACAATTTTTTAAAATCACTTACTTTACCATTCTCCAAATAACAGACACACAACAGTTTTCCTACTGGGCAGAAAAAATACAATTTTGACCCAAATCATTTTGTGGCATGACTGACAGGTGCAGAGTCATATAACAGATAACCTCAACATTGTGAAATTGTTAGCAGAAAACTGTATACATGGTACTTTTCTATATAAGTTCTGTTTTTCTTACACTGTAAGGGTTTCTGAGGTTGCTCAAGGAGGGTGCAGCCAGGTAATGCTTGCATACCTCGTCACTCTGGCTCTAAGTGTAGTTATATACAGCCACCAACAGTACCAATAAGTCTGGGTGTAATGGACTGAAAAAATCAACTGGATTTTATTTCATACAAATTCATTACAGATCTAAAAGATCTATTCTGTATTGTACCTCCTGAACATCAAAATTCTAGTGTAATTTTTTTTTTTTTTTGCCAAAATTCATTATCCTTAAATCAGTCCTGACTCTTCAAACCCCAGGGACCACTGGCATGTCTGTAATATTTGTCATCAATGCGAGTCTCTTCAAGTGCCAAGATGTGTTCAATAGGATATAGCACTGAAATGTATTGCCTTATTTTTTGGCTCTGATTGTTTACAGTTGAGTAAATATATTTAGACCAAGTTAGCCAATTTCACGGATTAAGAATTACGTTTATTTAGCTGAAATGAAATTGGTCACTTAATTAAAATAGACAGATTCACCCTACCAGCTATTCTGCAAGATGGATCAATAAAGAAAATTGAGCTAATTTTCAAGAGAAATAATACAACATCTTATGGAAGCTGGTCCTGTTCTCTCAATATCCCACTATTTGTTATGGTGCCCAGTGTGTCTGAAGGGAAGCCTAAAAATCCCTTTGCAGGCTAACAGAATGCTCTCTCCTTCATTTGTCCATGGTTCCTGGAACACAGCATGTCATTTAAGGCTTTTACATTACTGACTACATGAGGCGATGTTGACTCACATTCATTTCACTGATACCTAAAGTAGGTTCTCCTTTCTCCCTAGTGGTAAATAAAAATAATAATGAAGTATACTAAATATACTATGTACTAAGGTGAAGCAATCTGAGTCCTTTCATTAAAATATAAAATGGCAGCAAGGCCCTAAAAACAGAGTTCAGTGCCAATCAATAATAATGTCTATTCACATAGGTGTAATTAACATGGCTACAAAGCAGCAGTCAGAGAGCATTAATGGTGTAATGGCCTAACATTTTTAGGAAGCAAAAGAAAGGAATGAATGGACTGGGATATGAATCAGAGCTTCTTTAGCTGCCCTTTTGTAATGGAAAGGACCACGTTAGACATCTGTCTTGCCAAGTACTATTTCAGCTTTCAAATGATGAAGACCTAATGTACTGTGGTGTTTTCAATGAGCCCTGTTGCAGGCTGCATATGGCTGTACCAGTAACTACAGCACTGGTCCATCTTGCCACATTTAACTGCAGTTATAATAATGCTAAAAAACACAATATATACAACTATATCAATTTTAATTTCTAATATAAATAAAGCACATGACTGCATTTTTATGTATTTTGTTCTTATACAATAATTCCTGCTGTAAAAAAAAAACAAAACTCATCAAAACTAAGATTAAAAGCATTTTTAAGCATTCTGACTCATCACCCGCTGCACACTATTATGACGGCCACATGGGACAAAGTCAGCAAGTTTGCAGTAGTGTCTACCTGAACAAGACATATGCATGACCAAAAATGCGTCTCTTTTTCAATAAAAGTCATTTACTGCAGCTTTGTGCATCACTATGTGCAGGCTTTCCTCATACAAGTTGACTGCACTTTTCCAGTGTAACTGATATATGATCTATTGGTGGCTTTCTACTCCAATAGCATTAGTATTCCATTTAGCTGATCACTATGTAATCATCTCTGTCAAAAGGTTTGGTGGCCATCAATTCAAATTCTCTACTATAAATTTAGCAGTATTTTAGAAAGCATATAAAAAACATAGTATATAATACTCTCAATTTACCTCTGTCTAACATTAGTTTTATCCCTCAGTGGAATATAAAAACATAGCAATCGACCTAAATCAACACAAAGTATGTGATATTACGCTAACCGACAATGGGGATAAAGTAGCCACCATAATGTGTACATAAACTGTACTGAATTTAAATAATTCACAGAAGAAGAAGCAGTTCAAAAGTTAGCCATTCAACAATTACTCACTGAATCCTGCAAATAACCTAAACTCAAATTTCCTCTTTGCTGTGCATACTTTCCCTTCCTTTAGAATTATCTACTACAGTGAGTTCTATCTTAAGCCTTTAGCAGCTTTTGGTAATGACAAACCACTGGTTAGTTTCTCTGTCACTATTTATGCTTTAAACATAAATAAATGATTAATATGGGTGACAGCCATGTCATTTAATGCTTGGTGAACTGAATCAAAGTGTCAGGCCGCATCTGTGGACTGGAGGTCAAGTCAAGAGGTCTGCTATATTATACCTAAGAGTAATGGTCTACAATTCAAAAATGATTGCTTTAGTATTTGTAACAGATGGATGCATTTTAACACTGCCATCTTTATCTGGCTGAAATATTAATCAGATATGTTCTTCAGGGCAATTTAATGGTAACAATCTCTGTATTTATTTACGAACATGTATTGAAGCAGATTCATAAAGACAAAAAACCCCAAAACATAATAATGAAATGTCAGGAAGCACTCAAGCTGCCGAATCAACCCAAAAGAGCAGCAGTGTATGTTTAGGTATTAGGTATTAGGTGGAAGCCACACAGCAATAGAGTGAATAAAAGCCAAGCTCCTTTTGCTACCAGACGTTACAGTTTCAGGGAAAATGTTATCGGACAAGTTTGGTACTTGTTGTACTTAATCATAAATATTTCCTGAAAATGATCAAGGTATGGCTACAGCTGTGGTTATCTGGTTATCAAAAAGAGTCTCTTCCATAATCTACTAAATCTCTCCTAAAACAGCCCAATAAAAACAGGACAGAGCATCAAATAAATCACAGAATGAATCACATCTCCCTCTACAACGAATAAAATCACCACAGAGCTTCTATGTGTCTTACCTGATCCCACGGACAGATGATCCCGCCAGAAAACATAAAAAGGTAACCCATGGCAACCAAGCAGGCCCAGATGACCAGGGAGAAAACACGCAGAAGCTTCTTGAAGACTGACTCAATGCAGACGAGTACAAACACAGCAAGGAAGATAGCCAGCGCTGTGGGCACAGTGATTACAAAGGCCACATGGTCCTCAATGTTCTGAAAAGGGAAAAAATTAAGATTACAAAAACCAGAAAACTTCTCAAGAGATTCAGTAAGTGTGCCTGATGCCTAACCCACCGACGCAACTATGAGACCTCAGTAAGTATTCATAGCTGTACTGTTAAAATTTACTTGCTCCAAGCTCAAAGTGTGTCACTAAAGCCTTTATGCTTCTGTACTGGCTACATGTTGAGCTTTTGCCGTGAGCAATGCAAGTGGCCGTGCAGTTGGGTGCATGTGTTCTTCATAACCATAAACAATAAGCGCAGCTGAGCAGATTGTGTTGAAGTTGGAGCTGATAAACATGGAATAAGAGATACTTTTACATCAGGAACTGCAACACAGAAGGAAGAAAAGACGTTGGAGGAGATGTCTGTTTGCCCACTTAACTGTTTGCGAAGGAGGGTGAACTGTGAAAATGTGAGTAGACCAAAACAAGGCGCCAAATAATGGTCATTAGGTCCATGCCGCTGTGACGCACAGTTACATTTCTGGGCAAGCTGCAGCATTGGCTATGATCAGAGAAAAAAATATATTTAACTATTAAACACACACACACACACACACACACACACACACACAAACACACACATATATATATGTTTTACGTTATATGTATATATATCTACGTTATCTGTTCAGAGCTGCAGTTCATAAATACAGTTTGCTTCCACCACCAAATGTACAACAGTTGTATTTAATTCTCATATCTTTGAGTCACAGCATCACAGTACGTAGCCATGCAGGCAATTCAAAACTTAGAGAGATGCACAAACCAGATAGGCAAAACCGACAAGCAAAGGAGAGATGCCCTTCAAGTGAGCATTTCAGTGTCACATTATTGTTATTTGCTGACATGAAACTTCAAGAGCAGATGACACAAGTTGAGCCTTCCTGATTGCTGCTGTCACTGTTCACTTTCATAGAGCTTTTCCGTAGTCTCTCTATTCAGAGGATAGACGCTGAGACTGAGAGATTCCCCTTCATCTATCATCGAAGTATAACACTCAAAAAAGTGACTTGATACTGAGCCAATGAAATGAAAACCTGAAGTGCTGAGCCATTAAGAGAAACAGAGGCATGAAAATGAAAACCCTTAAAAAACTTTTAACCCGAACTGTAGGTTGTATTGTTGTTTGCAATGTAGGTAGGTTGTAACAACCACAGCACTAGGTTCCCAAACAAATCCATGTCAAGCAGTGTGGACAGAGTTAAAAATGACTCAAGGGTGACAGTTTAAAAAAATTAACACATCCAGCTTTTGGAGAAGAGTGCAGAGTGAAAATGACCCTGCCATTAATGGTAGAGCTGCAGGGATCTCCTGTCGCTCCTTTGCCATCCATTCAAAAAATAAATAAATTATTAAAAAAAAAAATCTAAGTCTAACTCCTAAAATATATATAGTAGTAGTAGTAGTGACTAATAGGAAACATATTTGTCTACAATGTCAGGAAAAATTATGCATGTGTCTTAGCACATCAGGTACACTTACAGTAATACATTAAACAGCAGTGAGACACATCAACAAGCAATGTCAGCAATAGGAAAGATGCTATCATTTAGGTAAGGGATAATGCATCAATTAAAGAGAAAACAAGATTTGCATGAAAGAGAAATAAATAAAGCAAATTTAGAAGACAGAGATTTTCTTTGAAGGCATGAAACTGCCTGTGTTATAAAAAGTCGCTTCTCATGCTCCATCTTTCCTCTTCAGGATCCTAAAAATACAAACAACCACGACAGCTTTGTGACCTGCCCAGAGAATCAGCAAATACCAAATACAAGATATGTTATATATTTCTCAGTATTTTCAGCTTTTGTAAAATCAACAAGGAGTCATCCTCAAGACTGCTCTTTGCTAGATTTAATCTAAGAAAAGAGTCAGTGATCAGAGGAAACAAATGCCCTTTTGGCCTGTATGTTCTTCAATAATGTTCAAATTTTGGGATGCAGAGCTCTATGCTTACTTCTTAACCAAGGAGTACAGTTGCTCCTTAATTAAAAATATATATATTTTAAAATATTTTTATGCATATATCACACATAACACAGCATTAATAAAAAAACTAATTGCTCACATATGTTGATCGCCTTGCATCCTAGGAAATAAGCCAGGACAATAAAATTCAGCACTTGTTATTTCTCCTTGTCTCTTTTACAATCAGAATTGTAACAATATCCTTATGTATAATGTTAATTTATACCCTATCTACTGCATCCTAAATAATATATTTTTAGTCACGTGCCAGTAAACCCTGCAAAAGGCTCATGTCTCTCAGTAAATGGCCCCTAAGCAAATGTCTAACGAACCAGGTATTTCAAAAGGCATGAGCAGACAAAAGGAAACACAAAACAGGACATAGCCTACATAAAAGAAATCGAATTGTGCCACTATGTATTATCAGCAACTAATAAAGAATGAAAAACTCAACACATCACTTATTCAAAAAGAAGGAAGTCACTATTAAAGTTGGTTTGCCTGTCACTACCATTATTTGCTTCTTCCCAAACAATGGGGAAGAACACCAGGAGAAAACACCCGTAGTTAAAATGAAACAATATTTGAGTGGTGGGTTGCCCACGCACTATTGTAAAATGAAGAATACTCCATCCATCCTCCCATTCCTCTGTCTGAATTCATGTTGCTTCTCAGTGGTTTGCCCAATCAATCGGAAGTTGCACATGGGAATTGAGAATTGCCATAGGCGGAGACTAACGAAGGCTTTTGTCTCATTTACCCACTGCCCATGCCTTTTTTGTATAAAAATACTTCATTAATAATGATTTGATTTGTCCTCTGCCTGTGGACTCAATGAGTGAAAACATTGACAACAACACTCTGCCAGTGCGACCCATGCTGTGGTTGAAGGTGGGATTGCATCCTTACAGTTCACTGTTATGGGAGGCACTCTGCTCTGCAGGGCTGCATGTCATTGAGCTGTACAACCCAACCATGACAAGACAAGAGGAGACAACATCTCTTTTGTGAAGGAGCAAAGAGCAGCCATGGTCACTACTGTCTTTTTTCATTCCGTTATCTCAAGATCACAAAATAATCATTTTGTTATTACTGATAATGGCTCATTTTCCTGTGACATTGGTATAAATTAAGCCAATAAATGACAGAAATAGAGTACTATTTTCTTAATTCTTTCACAGTGGTAAAAAAAACCCATGACTCAATACAGTGCTGAAAGCGGCAATACTGTGAGTAAAACAATCGGGCCATTCAAACAGGATTGTTTTAAATGGGTGCTGTAACATTATGTTGGACTCTTCTACAGCTCTGTCAATAGCAGGAACAGTTGTGCAGAGGTGCAACTGTTGTGGTGCATGTTCAATCTGAAAGCAACGTGCACTGTTTTGCTACGTGAAGACAACAGTTGTGCACATGATCACTGCTGGCACATGTTCTATGTGAAAATGGTGTGCATAATTTTGCTACAGCAGGCAAATGTTTGCTCTTAATGCAAAATGGTCACAGCAGTGGGTAGAGGAGACAAAGGGCTTCATCAGTCTCTGCCTATGACAATTTCCAATGCCCATGTGCAATTTCAGATTGATTGGGTGACCCATGGAGAAGAAAAATGCCTGCATTTAATAACGTACACATATCCCCAGGTATGGACTAGTGCCAAAATAATCAGAGCATGAAAGGTAAAACTGCATCCTTAGGTTACCATATGACAGGTTCCTGAAAATTGTTTCAATTTTAAATGAGAAATGGTGCAGTGTTCACTCCACGTAAAACACACCTGGGCTACATCACTTCATCACTTTCTGCAAACTTCACAAAGAAACAATGAGGGCAAAATAGCATCACTGATCTAACTGAATACTCTCTGATCCAGCTCAACTACAAATACAGAAACACTGAATCCATCAGCATGACAACAAGAGGTTCATTAACAAACCTGTTTGTAATGCTACCAATGTTATCTTCACTTAACCTGTATCTCCTCTACTCTGGTCCATGTGTGTTTATGAGAGTAATGAGTAAATGAGCTCTGTGTGTAGCACGTGTGGCAGAGCGAATGAGGGCAACGGTTGCAGAAAAGTCACGGTGAATGTGAACCGAGCAGAGGTAAAGGTTAGCGGTACATTGTCAATTAGGCAGTAAATGCACAGCAGTGCTATACAGTAGGTTCCAGTGTGTCAGTAAAATGCTGCAGCTTCTCAAGGCCAGGTCCCACTGAAAGTGTTTGGTGGAAAAACATTTACACAGAGAGAATTTCCTGTGAAGTTGGGAAAAACCCTAAAAAGCCCACAGTGTTAACCGGCAGCAAGGCTGAATTCACATCCATAATGGATTCCCTGCTGCCGTTCTGAAACACATTTAGATCTAAAGTTCTAATAAATTTTTCAAGACTTTCTTCAAGGTGCATGTAGGAGGACAGCAAAGTGAAATTACTGTAAAATCTGGTGTATAAGACACACTTTTTTTGATACTTTATTCTTATTTTTGTTATATATGAACATAGAACAAAAAAGAATAGACAAAGGTATAGAACACAATGCATACAGATATACTTTGACATACAGAAACAATCTTTGTTTGTGGCAATCTCATTTTTTCCAGTATTCATCTCCTTTCTCCTTCTGAAGCATACCTTTTTCTTTTGTCTAACAAGTGGGGTGCATCATACCAGTGTGGCCAATATACCAGTAAAAAAAATGCAGAGAGGTATTTTATTGTTCTATGGTAATTTACTTAAAAGATGGCGCTATTATAAAATTAAAGCTTTATCACAGACATGTGTTGTCATGCTGGTGCATTTGCCTACGTCACAGTCACAACTATTAAGGTTACTGTAGGCTGAGCATTACTACCATTCATACAGGTAGCTAGTAGGATTGCAAACTTGTTGGCATGATGACGACAACAGATGGTACCAGAGAGGGCTACACAGCAGCGCAGAAACTGTATGTCGTAGACTTGGCCGAACGCAATGGAAAATCATTTGAGTTGGTAAAAGACAGAGAAAATGTTTTTGTAAATTTTTGAAGTAAGTGAAACAATGTACTTTTCAAACGCTGCACCCTACCAAGTTGGAAAACCAAGATAGTATAATTTGTGTGCGTTTTGAATGTGTTTAAATGATAATAAATTGAAATAGTATTAAAATCTCTTATATATGTGTTTTTATTAATAAATAGCTACAGAAAACATTTTTTTCTCTTTGGGAGAAAAACAGACTAAGTCTAATATACTGGTGCAAATTATATTCCCTATTTTATGGTAGTTGTTGTGCTTTAGGCCTTTGCCAGGATTATTCCCATCATTGCTTTTCTAGTAGTGTGACGTACAATGGAAGCCAATATGTATAAACAGATGTGTCACATCCTCACTGGCACATCTGGCTGTGTTGAAAAGAAAATGTCTATCATTCATCAAACTCAAGCCTTTCTCATTTAGGTTAACATCATGGGTAATGATTTGCTGTCATTCTATCCTCACTTGCCATTGATGTTTAATTTTTCAAAACTCCATCCACTGCATAAATTATACTGCATAACAATTATGCCAAATTTTAAGTAACTGAATGTTTTATTCATTACAATTGTTAATCACTAATAATGTCTTATATATTAAATCATCGTTTTCAGAAGTGACCTAACCATCAAAGTGTTCTTATGCCAGTCGGTCTCACGATGTTTCTCTTTGCACTTGTCCTCCTTCTCTCCATCTCCTGTTTTTTTCCTTTTTAGAGCCCCCCCGCCCCCACCTTCCCTCTGTCTCTTTCTCATGCACACAGTCAATGCACTGGGACAGGAGAGGAGATGTGTGGCTGCAGAGAGCCACAGAGAGTTTGTCTCGCCCAGAGCAAAGCTCCAAAACAGCACAGGATTTAGGTCATCCAGCTAGCAGGATGGAGGGATGATAGGATACAAATGAAAGAGAGAGACAGAAATATGAGGAGGTGAGAGATGACAGACAAGAGAATGTAGAGGAACAGGGGATGATGAAGGGAAAAATACAAGGGAGTAGCAAAAGTCGTGCCTATCCAGCACAGGGAGAGAGAAAAAGAGAAATGAGGATGAAGGACAGAAAGAGCAGCAGCCTGAGAGATTGAGATGCTTGTCTGTTTTAAGCCCACAAAAACAATGCTACCAGAATGTGCTGATTAATATTCTTAGTGTCTGATTGTAGGGATATGTTTTGCTCAAACTGGGAATTTCTTTTCAGTTCTGGGGCAACCATTTTTCTAACTCTACATAAATACTTCATGCTTTGGCTGCTGCTTAACTTTAACACTTTACCACAGCTTTAACACAAATACTGCCAACTGGATCATATAATGAATGAGTCAAAAGAATTATGAATGATGCTTCACACTTACATATTTCCCATTCATGCAAGTCCTTAAGAAAATAACAATAAAGATGACCAAAGCGGTGTGTGCTAGATTATTAAAAAGCAATCAAATGTTTTAAAAAATGGCAGATTAGATATGATTAATCAAAACATGTTGTCGCTTCCATGTTTAGAAAATGGTTTTCATTGTTGATTAATCAGGAATTGGTGACTGTTTTGTCTTAATTATGTGGTAGTGCAATGGCTTTTTTCCTCTAATTTACTGATCTTACCCATCTGGATGTTATATGCACTTAAATTAACGTGAATTTACACAGTGCAGGTAAAAAAAACCCCACATAGACTAATGATGAATGAATTTCATGATGTACAGAGACCCTGTGTGTGTGTGTGTGTGTGTGTGTGCGCGTGCTCTTTGTCCCACTGTTTTTTCAGTGTGTTTTAGACTAATCCAATCTTGCAAGAAGACTCAGCAGTGGCAGGAAATGGGGGAGGCATTTTCCTAATATAAAAAGGTAATGAACTATAGTAATGGTATTTTCTTATGTCTTTTACGACTAATCATTAGATTTTTAAAACCATCATTATGTTCTTAAAACTTAGTCCTTTTTTCAGATGCATATGATGAGGTAGATTCTTTAAAAGTTTAATTACAGGCTCTCAAAAGTGCACTTAAAAGTATTTTTTTTTTTAACTCTGTATTTTTACAGTGTGCCTTGCCTTTACTCCATTCAGTTTTTCAGGTTTTTAAAGCAAAGATAACCCTGTCTAAATAGTGACAGAGGGAAAGAGATCTCCTTTCTCTCGTTCAGTCAACCATGAGGTCAGACAATAACCCAGCCCCTCATTCCCACCCTCACTTTTATCTCACCCTTCTCTTCACATTAGTGCTGCGCTAAAAGACTGCATGCAGTGACAGTGTGTGTGCATGTAGGTGTTGCATGGGCACCCGCGTATGTGTGTGAGTCTATGAGAGAAGGGAGCTCATGCACTGTTTCACAAGCCAGCGGATTTTGTATGTGTGTATGTGCGCACATGCACTTTTGTGTACACAACTGGCAAACCAGCGTTTTAGATGCATGCTCATAAAAAACAGGAGAGTTTACAACATGTGTTAGTGGACCACATGTGCCTAGATGCACCTGTCCACACTGTTTACAGAGCTTACACTTGACATGAATTCCTTGCACATATTGTCATCACAATACACAGCTTACACACAGGAAAGTGAAATTTGATACACTTTATTCAACAAGTATTGTTTAATGTATGTTTTTAATTTGCGTAATGCATATGTTTGTGTTTGTTTGTGTGTGTTACTGCAAGTGGTGAATGAACTGCTTACCAGTCCTGAAGCAAAGAACACAGTCAGCAGAGCCAGACACGCTCCCATCACTATGAGCAGCAGAAACACAATCAGAGGATGCTGCTGGCTCATACAATAGTAGGACTCATACAGCCAATCTGGGGACCTGTTCCTTTTCTCCTGACCTCCTCCTCCTCCTTTATCTCCTTCACCGGACTCCCCTGCCCGCTCCAGGAGATAGGGCTTCCTTCTTATTGCCTCCTGCCACATGGATCTTGGAGCCGAGAAGGAGGAAGAGGAGGGAGAGAAACTAGCGGAGGGAAAGGAGGCGGTCACTGTTGAGGTATTTGTAGTTTCCACCACAGATGAGGAGCAGTTGCTCTTTTCTGCTCTCCTGCTGTTGTTGTTCCTGTTGGAGACCCTGGTGTGAGAGCTCCTGATCTCCAGCGTATCCTCCGGTCCCTCCACCACCTCCTCTCTGAAGTCCTT
>JAQLOL010000025.1:22268040-22289801 GCA_029783665.1 Naso thynnoides
GGCGGAGACAACTGAAAGCTGAGGCTGAGTCTGAGTCAGAGGCAGCGTGTGCTGGCCGGAGGGGTGGCAAGAACGCACCAAGAGTAGAGCGCAGCATCCTCCTCTTTTTCCTCTTGCCAACATGTTGAAGCGGGAAGTGAAGGGGAGCGCTGAGACTGTGAGCTCTTTAGAGTGAGAGAGGAAAAGTGGGAGGGAAGTGAAGGGAAAGGGGAGGGAGAAAGAGCTAAGGGGGAGGGGAGGAAGAAATAGAAGGCAACAGCAGGGAGAAGTCAGCGAGTAAGAGGAGAAATGACTATTTTCACATTTAAGCACCGGTATTAAAGCAATGTATGAATTTTACCACAGAAACTAAGAAACGTGTGTTTTTTAAGACCTAAAGCATTTTAGCTCAGTCCCAGAAAAGAAGTGAAAATAACCCATTCCATCACACCTTATGTTTTTTAGTCATCTACTTCCTCTTCTTCTGCTCTCTCTCCACACTGTCAGACAGCAATTTGCCAAAATGCTAGATTTGTTGAAACAGTTCTCACCAGTGGAAGGTGAACTGATGACAGAAACATGAAAAACAAATGAAAAGAAATTGCTTACCAGCAATGGCTAGCCAAAAGAAAAAAGAAAAAAAGGGATAGTTAAATTTTCATATAAAAAGTACATCATATAAAAAGTACATCATATGCCTGAGCTTAAAAATGCATGACGACGATCTTGTGCTGAAAAAGTATATTTAGTTCAATTCAAAACGATCTGATGCCATTTTTGCTGGCTCTACTGTGTGTTTTTAACTGAGTGGTTTCTAAGAGATGACTCCTCATGACTCCTCAGTTCATCTGTGTGAATAAGCAGTTCAGAGAGCAGAGCAAAATGTTACGGAAGTAAAGGTGGACAAACATGAGCACACACAGAATTGTTCGCTGGCACACACATGCAAAGACGTATGCGCACAGACAAGCACAGGCAGGGACTTTCCAAAATATGATCAAAGTGGTGCTGGCCCCAATACTGCTTTAATAAAGATGAACAAATGATGACCTCCAGGTTTTTTTTTTAATCCCCTCACTGCATGGACATCATTTAACTGCTAAGTTTAAATTATCAAACCATTACTGCAGAAAGCCATGAATCACAATAATACACACTGATATTCTTAAGAATATTTAAAGGATTAATAAGGTTGTTATTTGTGTGTCTTAGTTCATGCTGGGCCAGTACGTTCATGTTTAGGTGGGAGGGCAGTTAGTTACAAACTGCCTATCACAGATCCAGTGTTGTGCACGTTTGTACTGTTTTCTATTGCAACTTAGGTTAATCCACTTGGCAGTGCCTTCCTATTGAACACTGACAAAACTTCTGAAATAACAGATTTCATTTTCAAAGACATATATTCCTAAGATTTTTTTTAAATGTGCTAAATTCATAAACGCAAATTCGAGCATTTTTCTTTTTCAAGTCAAATTATTTGGCACTTGTGAGTGACTACTTACAGAAACAATGTTTTTACAGAATATTTATAAACCAAAACTTGGGGCACCGTCTTTAAATCAGTTTGAGTGAAAAGCATAAAAACCTTCAAGTGCTACAGTCCTTTGAAGGCAAAATCTCTACTGAAGGCAAGAAGGCGGAAAACACTTGATTCTAGGAAAGAGCGGTGCGACATGTTGCCTCGCCTTTCAGGTTCTACAGTCCTAAAACTACTCTATGTCACTAGCAAATAATTACAAAATAAACTGGAAATAACTACCATTAACCACTACATGAGTAAACGGATCAATGCATTTCTATACAGACTATTTATTTGCCACATATCAAAGAGGTTTTTTATTAATTTTACCAACAGACAGGAGATTCAAGGTAGTTAATCCTTTATGGATCATTTACACTTTGACGTGAAATGGGAGTAACAAGGTTTGACTCACTGAAATTACAAGGAATTACGTTCCTTTCTGTAGCGGTGTCTCATTCCTGATTTATTTCCAAAGCTTGTTAGAGATAAATAGAATACCCAAATGCCTGCTGATTGAGATGGAGGTCAAAGTCAATCAGATGGAGACCTGAAAACATCTGCAAATAGCCTAAAACTGAAAAAGAATGAACATTCTGTTCTGCAACATAAAGAGAAAACATCTTAACTGTAACACACATTCAATACAGTAATTGTTATCTCAGTGCATTCTGCTATAACTATTTTGTTATCTGTCTGATATATCATTTTTCACTGCTCTGGCAAAGATCCGGTTTCCCCGTGGAGATAATTACTACTTCATCTCATCTGATTTAATTAGCATGAAAATCTATTTTGTAGATTTTATTAAAGCCGACGATTACTATTGGCCTATCAAAGATATATTGGAGATATATCGCTGTTGGCTTTCATATTGTCCCACATGAGCCCTAAGTGCACTGTTACTTTACCACGCTAACGTTTATTGCTAAACCACACATACAGTATGCATGCAGAGAAGTGTTTGAAAACCTTATCGACTAACATTTTGATACTGGCTTTAGATTTTACTACCAACACAGAACTGAAGGTCAATATCTTCAAGCATGACACAGGAAATACGACTGAAAACATTTAAGGAGCTGTACAGAAAATTCAGCCTTATTAGATTTCAGGAAAAACATATTTTGCTATATAAAGACCTTGTGGTGTATTGATGTCTTGAATGGAAAGTGATGTCACGCACCCTCTCTGTGTGTTGTTGTCAAGCTAGTAGGTTTCTTTTGGTAGCCAGGACGGCTGCGTGTTAATATTAGCTCATGTGCGCCACCTCCCCTCATAACCGCTGGCCCCTATTTCCTTTACAAAACGCTGCAGCGAGTGAGAAGCAGCAGAGCATATTTTTATATTTAACCCAGGCCCAACTACCATTACAGACCGAGCAGTGGGAAGGATAACATCACAAGTTGTTGAGTCATCAAATAAATATTGTTATATTGTGTTGTGATTGAAATATTGATCTGCCATGCAACGTGGAAAGAGACAGTTAAACATTTTTCACTTTAAATGAAATCAGTAGATCCAGTAGATGCAATGACAGGCCCAAGCTAAGCGCTAACAGTAGCAGGTCCAGCTCAAACATCAGTATCCTACAGACAAGACGAGTGGGAACTCTTCCACAAGCTGTAAGATAATCACACAGATGTTATATTTTGCTATGAGTTTTAGTGCTTTTGTCCGCTGTTTTTGTTGTGTTGTCTGAACCACAGGCAGTCTGAGACTCCCGGGTCGCTGTGCAAAGACTCCTACTAAAAGCTTCTATCCCTCCCTATGTGTAGTAATCACAAAAAAACAGAACTTGCTGGGTCTCCAGGGTTGTTATCCATCACACTGGATTACTCCTTTTATTTCTTAATGCATAGTTTTAAATAACAAAAAATTGCTCTCAAAGCAAACATGACGCTGCCATTGAGCAGAGTTGCTGAGAAGGGGGTGGTGGTGGCGGCGGGTGGAGTGCCGTTAGAGAGGGGAGGTGTGGCTGACGTGCAGGTTTGTTTTAGTGTAAAGCTGATACTAAAGTGCAACCAGCAGTGAATTGCTTTTGAATATAGCTCCTTTAAATTTATTCCTTCACTGTGCAGTTGATGTGGGAGTGAACAGGAGTGGCAGTGATGGTTTTACTGCAAACACTGGTTGGCAGCAGTTTAAAAAAGAAAATATAACTACTTTTTCCTTCACCAAATCGTTTTCTCTTTTTCTGTCATCATCACTCCCTGCATGTCATCGTGACCTTTCTTTCACCTCCTTTCTCTTATCATCTTCCTCCACCTTCACCTTTTATTTTATCCTTGCACATTTTTTCTGCAATTTTCCACCAGTATCCCTCCTTTGCTTTCTCATTACAGTCCTGATCTTAGCCCTCTGATCCTCACACCCTTCACTCTATCCCCATCCTCGGTAAAATCCAACCTTTACTTTCTCTCCTTCAAAATTCTCTTCAACATCTGTCTCCTCTTACGAAAACTCAAATGTTGTATCCCTTACCTTATCCAGTATTTCCCCCTACACCACTTACCACCTAAGGCCCTCAGGTTCCATTTTCAATTGACTTTCATTTTCCCTTCCTCCACCTCCTCTCTTAGTCTCTTCCTCAAACCTCCACTAGTTTGTCGCAACAGCAAATTCACTCTGTCTCGACCTACTTCCTGCTCCTTACTCTGCTTAACCACCTACAACCATTACTCCATCACACATCTCCCCTCTTCTTTCTCTAATCTTCTCTTCAACACCTCAGTAATGATGATATTGATTGATGTGGTCATGTATCCGTACAATTGGGTGATGAGGATAGCTGAAGTTGAAAAAAATGATTCAATCCTTTTTGGGCCCTTGCACAGAAATGCAGACATTCAAACATGTCTCTCTAACTTGAATAGCGTATTTGTGAATACGGACAAAGAGCTCATCCCATGTATTAATGAACACACTAAAAATATTGATGATGTTGCTGGGAAATAATTCATAGTCCAGTAATTCAACACAATGAAGAGACAATTAGACAGAATCCAAACTGAGCAGAGTTTGTTGTTTTTTGAAATTGTTTTATTTATTTTGTCATCATTTAATAATAACAAATATGGTATGATTAAACTGGAACTGGTTCTGATTGTGACATTGTGTTAAAATATACAACAACTGTTTCATTACACAGACTTGAATGAGTCTTATCTCTGTCCTAATTATTGCCAACATAATCTGCGTTCTGACATATTTTAGACTGGGTTGACTTGCTGTTTGGAAGAATGATTTTAATGTCTTGGCAACAATTTAAAAAAAATACCAAATACTAATATATGATTGCACATTTTTCAAGTAAATGTTGAATGCCACCAACAGCACACTGAGGTTAGGGAAATGTGCTTTGAAGGACTGAGCAACAGATCATGCAGTATGTTTTGTTTTTCACTGGATTTCTTACATTCTTTTTGAATGCTCGTCATTCAGCTAAAAAAATAATATATTATGATAGTAAATTTACATCTTGTGCTACGTAAAGTAGCTGTCAACATTAGAATGGAGATAGGGAGAAAAAAAAATCTTCTAGATGCATTGTACCTAGCCACTAGAAACAGCAATGTACAGCACAGTGTCATTAGTCAACTTCATCACAAATACAGAACTGAAATATTGCACTTTGTCAGGTATGTTTATCCATTATTTCGGGTGAAATGCACCTTTACTGAAAGAAACAATACAGCTGAACATCAAGGCTAATTGTTTAAAATCTGATTTAGCAGTCTGAAACATGGAAGTTTTAAATCACAACAACTGTAGCTTTAATTATAACTCAATAAAAGGCCTTTTTCATAGAAGCCATCTTTATATCACAGTGTGGAAAGTACAGGTGCAACCAATAAAATTAATGTTGGCTAATTTACATTTAGCTATGTGTTTTCAGAGTCTTAGTATTGTACATGCTGACTCGCTATTCCACTTCCATGGCTTACTACTTACAAGACACCTAAATGGAGCAAAGCCGTCATTAATGTTATGACTTTTACCTGTAATTTTTCTACTGTGACAAGTGAAAATGTCTTCACTAATTAATCACGAGATATACGATACAGCCTGATTCACACTGTATGAAGGCAATAAGCATAAACATATGTGCTTTTGACGATGACACACTTGCTACTCTTGATCACTGTGTCAGTACGCTACCTTTCTTTGTGAGAACTTGGGATAAAAAAAGTGGTGTTGTTTGTTCACTTATGTGTGAAGGTGACAAGTGCGAAGCCCAAAATAGACTGTGACGGAGGCAGAAGGCAGTGAGATGAATGCAAACGCATTCACAAGAGGAAGTGAAGCAGCTGGCAGATATTGACCTATTCCAGGTTAAGTGGAAGTCAAGAAAGAGACACACACACTGTCTGTCTGTGGAGTGTCTGTGTGTTTCTTTACGCACATCACCTACACCTACAGTACCCATGCACACACACACTCACACACACACTTGGTTGAGCAGCACTTGCAATGATTGCTCCTGATTTATTGCCAAACAGCTTCCAGTTGTCAATACATGACCCAGAGCTGACCACTATCCTTCTGCTTGATTCCAAGAAATCAGCAGGTAAGATAAGTAAACGAGGGCATAAATTGATACTGAAAACTCAAAGAATGTGGCCATTTTTTAAGTTACTCTTTGTTGTGTGGGCTGTGCACTATTTGTTTGCTTGCTGTAATCTTCCAAAATGTGGAAAAGAAAAGTCTAATGTGGTTTTGCACTGCAGACAACTTTTTTGATTAGAGACAGAACATGGTCACTGTATTTCTCTCTTTAACAGTTGTTTTCTTCAATGTCAGGACAATCTGTCTGCATTTTCCACAGGGGGAAACTTACAAGAAACCCTGAAGCAATGTCCTGTGATAGAGTTGTGATGGTTTTCTTCACACTAAGAAGCTAAAAGGGGCACTTCCCACACAGAGAAACACCTCCCGGGTTAGCAGTTGTTTATGCACGGGGGGCCACAGTCAAGATGAGGGGGGAGTTTCCTACTTGATTTACTGCCCCAGACACGTCTAAGTGCCGGCAACAATGACAGCTGGCAAAGGTGATTCTTTAGTCCTTTCTTGCCTTACTCTTTTACCTGGGACAAAATTTTATTTTCACAGCTGTATGTCATCGTTGTTAAATAAACAGCTTGCAATGTCTTTGTAGTGCTTCATTTGAACAGTATACATGACAGATGTCTCTGCTAATTGTAGTCAAAACTGCAATGTCTTGTAATCTATAAACTCCAATTGTTAAAACTGGCTTGAAAATTAATGTGAATTTCTAATTGATAATGTGCATGTTATTTCTTCTTTACAGGATTATTCCTTGGTATATTTTGAGCATATATCATTCGGGTTTTTTTTGTTTGTTTGTTTTATATCTTTCCTTGTTTTTCCCTATCGCCTAGAAATGACAGCTTAAAAGAAAAAAAAGTCATGCTTCTTACCTGACCTATTCTCTCTCACTTCTGGAATCCTTTTTTGAAAAACCACATCCACTCTTGGATCTGATCCTAATGACTTTTCTTTTCTGTCTTTCTTTCTTTCTTTTTCTTTCTTTCTTTCTTTCTTTCTTTCTTTCTTTCTTTCTTTCTTTCTTTCTTTCTTTCTTTCTTTCAGGACGTTTTGCTTACCATGCTTCATCACTACCCCCTCCCTGATAACACTTGAATGCATCCATTTCACAGATACTACCATAGCATTTCTCAGCTTTACATTTAACATATCCCCAAATTATTTCTACAAAGGTGAGCTGTGTAAATTTTCAGCAATGCCAGCACTGAATAGGTTTTGAAAAAGCGGCTTTTGATCCAAAGCAATTGACGAGAAGACTTTGTTAGACAGGATTTCTGATTTTAAATGAAACAAAACAATTATTGTCTCATTTTTTTCCATCAGTGACTTTAATACACTTTTAATATCCTATTTTCATTAACATTAAATGATATCATATCAAGTAAGTTCAAGTAAGTGTGTGTCTGCCATTACTGAAAAAAATTTGGATCCACTTTTATCTTTGATCACACCACCTAATTCCTCCTCAGTCTAACAAGCAAAGAAAAAAGGTTTTAGTCATTTTCACCTGCTTATGATATAATTTCATGCAACTATTTTGCATTAAAAAGCAGCAAAAACCAAAAACTATAGTCTACACAGCCTTATCTAATTCTCTTGTTGGCTCCCTCTAATTCTCATCAGGCATAACCTAGATGTGGAGATAGACATGGATATTTTCAGTCACTACAGTGCATAATTTTAACCTTTCATTATCTTTGTATTGAAGTGTACCATTTCACCTGTAAGTGTGATGAACTGGAGAGGTTTTTTAACCTTCATTATCTCTGGGTAGATATTAATTTAATTATTGTATTTAAGCCTATTATTTTCTATGCATAGGCCTAATTAATTCCTTATTAACACCACAACTCTGACAAATTACAAATAACCTGTCAGCAAAGATGAAAAGGTAAAAGGATAGACACATTTCTGTTTATTTACTTGGTCTTTTGGATTCGGGTTGACAGGAGACTCAGTTCAAAATATATTTAGCCTACAGTTAGTGAAACTTTCACAGCAAGAGATGTTTTGAGTCTGCATGTTGCTCTGTAAGTACACTTATGCTGTATGTAGTGTTGTTTGAATTCTTATTTATGTATTTCCCAGTCTCAACCCTAATCACCACAACTGCATCCCTAACCCTCACCTCAATCTAATTCTAAAACCAAGCTTTAACTTTCAAACAGCCCTTTAAAGACCTGAAAAAAATCTCATTGAACTGAATTTTTGCAGCTGGAACCATAAAACTAACAAGGAACTCAATGATCCTGTTTTACCACAGACCACCAAGCTGGTGGTTACTTCCTGATAGAATCAAACCAATTAGGTCACTTGTTTTGTCTCATCAGTGACAGGTCCCCAATTAAGACAGGAGCAGAGAGGCAAAGAGATAAGAAAAGAAGACATCCAATCTGTACAAAACATCTTAATTATAACTCATTCACTGTGGTAAAGATATACAGGGTAAGAGTATTTAAATTCAGTGCAGAGGCAAGAAAGAATCCAAAAAGCTTCACATTAGCGGTAGAGATTTTTTTTTTCCTGCTGCCATAATTTTCATACTGCTCCTCCTTGAAAAGGACTTTAATTATCACAGCTTCTCCATGACGTTAGCAGAGAAAAAAGGCGTTCATTCACACTTCAGAAAGTGTGACACAATCTGTTTCAAACTTCATCTGCTTTTTTAAAAAAAACTAAGTTGTGTAAAAACTAATCAAGTGCTCAATTTTCTTGCAATCCAATCACCTGCATAACACCCCCTCGCAAATCAAAATTTAAACTTTGTAATTAACATTTATCATAAAACATAAAATGGAAAGTAGGGTAAAGAATTTTAAAAATGAGTAAATGTGTGTAATTTAAAATAACTGAGTGAGGGAATTTATGTGCTTCACTGTCTTAGCTACCCTTTCAAATGAAGAGAGGGTGATGTGACAGCCTAGACCTTCACAGTGTGTTTGTGTGTGTGTGTGTGTGTGTGTCCCCGTGTGTTTGTCTTGACAGAATGAGAACAGCTGGAGTGTGGTCATGGGACTTATCTCTCCCTTATCACACTCCCATCTTTCATTTACTGCATAACATTGCTCAGTCCCCAGGAATATATGATGCCTACAATCTTTAGGATTTATATCAGCATCTACATTACAAATCAAAGAGATGTGTTCACAACTACTTCGAGGTTGAGTGTTTCAACTGACAAAACGGCGAAATTGTAGCAACTGTGGGGACATTTTCCAGCCATGTGTGGGGCAACAAAAACGTGTGTTTTCAACAAGGCATCAGGACATTTTCAACTTGTTTGTGGTGACAAAATCATCTGTATTAAGCAAAAACATGATCTATTCATAATCCTAACCAAGTGGTTATTGTGACCGAACCTACCAGACCACAGTGTTGTCACCATATAAATTTGCAGCCCAATCCCCAGATTAAAGTGTTGGAATTGTATTTATCTTTGGTTTGCAGAAACTTACAATGCCAGCTTTGATTCGGGCATGGGCTGTAAATTGTACAAAGGAAGAGGCAATAGGCAGCTGACCATACCGGTATTAGCCAGCTAGAATATTTTGTACCCAGCCTCTCTCCTCACTTCTAATATGTGCACTCTCTATCTTGTCGTCCTTCTTCTCCTCTTGCTGCCTCTAAATTTCATCATTTTTCCTGTCCTTCTCCATTTCTAATTTTCACTTATGTAACCCTCTTTGGTCACAGGCTGCTGGGAATTCAGGTGGATCCACCTTGCTGCCTGGAAATGAGCTCCACAGGGGGCAATACGAATGGAGGTGTTAGAATACTGCCTATTTTCAATGGAACCAGACAGGAGAGTGTTAAATTAAAATAGTTGAAATTGCTATTTTGCCATGTTTTCTGTTATCAGAAAGCGAATGAGTGTGCGTATCTATTGGGATGACCATGCAGCAATATGTCTTCCTGTGTTTGTGCACATGAACACCAAAGTCCATAATGACTTTGTAGACTGTAGACACACATAGTGGAATTAAGAGCTTGAAAATTATTGCTGAGCTAGAAAAAAAAAGGTTGTTTAGTCCCAGTACAGTTGGAGTAATAATCTTCTTATCCTAATGTAAAAAACATGCACCTGCACACACTTCCTTTTTACTGAGTGATTTCAATATTATGCGATTTATTACTATACTCTTGGGTGCTAAGGCTCAGAGCTGTGGAAGCACAACTTTCAAAATTCTTTAAGCAACAGCAAAGCAATGACCCTACACCAAATGCCATTGTTCATGTGTATGTGTGTTGTGTGTTTGGGGGTTGGATCCTCTCTAAAGGCATTATTTAGGGTATGCTTATCAGTGGACACATACAGTAAAGCTTACCTCTGACACTTAATATATTAGTTACCTTGACAACATTTATTTATAGTTTTGATTGTTGCATGACCATCTTGGAGGGCAAGAAATGTGTGTCAGGCCTGAGCAGGAAATTTGTTCTGAGGCAGTTCTTGTTTGAAATTCAAGCAAATTCAAAACAACTGAGGTCCAAGGAAAACTCAGATAAAAGGCAAAAAAATGCAAGTCCCCCTCAGGATGGACATCACATTTGAGGAAAGTCCATTCAAACTCAATGGGTAAAGAATAGTCTGCTGTTTTAAGAAGCAAATAAATAAATGCATCATCCTGAGTATGTCTACCTGTCCACAAGTGACATGCTGCACAGAACGGCAGAAGTCTGAGAAAGTTTGAAAAATAGGAAATTGAGTGTGTAGAGATAAAAAGGCAGACACTTCCATTAAATGAGCATTAAAATGTATTATTGTTTGAGAGGAATAAATGTAGAAATGAGCTTCTTACAAGATAGTAGGGCCACTGTTTCAGGTGCATTTCATTGAGTTGCTGTATAGACAGAACATGGCTTTGAAATAAGGTCTCTACTAAATTAAACCCAGTGTCTGTGCACTATCAATGCTATTCAAGTAATTTTCAACCTGGCCTTTCTAAGGAAATGCCCCAGTAGACCACAATGTGAGTTTTAAACATTTGTATAGCATAAAAGCAGAAATAATAAATATTGTCCTACATGGAAGAGGCATTCTAACTTTTGCTAACTTATATGATAATTGACTCTTCTTCATTTAGATGGGTAAAATCAGATGTAGGCCTGCGCAGTTCAGAGTTTTTTCTGAATTTTGCAAATAAGCAGCTTTATTCAGTCGACTGAGCAGACATCAGAGGAACCAAAGCTCTCTGTGACAGAGAAAACACGAAGACAATTAGAGAAATCAACTAAATTAATATCTAAACTTTACCAAGGTTCAGTTTGCACTTTAAATTCTGAGAGAACACGTAGTTCTGTAAATTTGGCAATAAGTCATAATTTTGTTTCACTTAAATTATACTCATTTTTGAATTGCAAATCAGTCTCAACATCAAAACCATTAAAGTGAATAGTAGGCAATGCAAATCAAAACATTCTTTCATTTGTTATATTTCCACATTAAATCTGCTCTTTAGTTTGGGGAAGAAGCAACAGCATTTAGACGGCCCAGTTTAAAAGCCACTATTAAATCCTCATCTGCTTGTCTTCATTTAAAAAAAATCAGCAGCAGTACTACCATTTCTTTTTATTACATTTAAAACGACTGATTTCTTGATCACTCAGGAAAAGTACAAAATAGACCTCAACACTGACTTTCCGTCATCTCATGAAGTGGATATGGCGAACTTGTAACCTGTCTGTTATACAGCATGCAAGAAGCAACATTAATTGCCAACAGGATGAAGATATTGTAAGGCCATAATTCACTCACTTTTTAGCACTGTCTTCGGTTTCGACGGACACCTAAGAGAAACAGCTAGCTTTTTAGGTAATAAATGTTTCACTATATTAATCAGCAAGCTAGGGGCTACTTATGTCTAGCTATCTGCCATAGGTTTATCTCTGCATTTTTTTTTTAAAGACTGCACCCAGTTGTGGTGGGAAACAAGATCAGTGAGAGTGAACAAAATGTTGATCATACAACCAAAACAATGAGCTGATGATAAAGTTAAGAATACCAAGAGGTCGCAGAAGGTTTTATCCTTGCTAACTAGCAACTGATCCTGCCAGTAGAGGCCAGCGGTGGGAATGACAAGACAACTATTCAAAGTGGTAACTTATAGGTCACTAACAAGCTACAGTATCAGCATGGACAATAATTAGCTTCCTAGGCTAGCAACCCAGTGGATCAGCTACTGGCTTGGCCAGTCATTAGCTTCCGTGTGTGGTAACTAGGCAGCCCGCTCATTGTTCTGACGGCCTACTGTTCTGCCCCCATGTGTGAGATGCACAGACTTTACAAGTAAGGTATGATTAGGATTAGGGTTTGGGTTACAAATAAATGGAAGACATGAAGCCATTCAAACAGCCTAAAAGAGCTGCCATCTCTCTCTGTTCATTTTCATCTTGAAAGGAATGGAGGAGGCAGTGAGCAATTGGATGTCTGCAATACTGGTGTACCTCACAAAATGCGGGCAGAACAGTGAGCCATCGAAACAACGGTGCGGCACCAGTAACTAGTACATCAGGACTAGAAACCCACTTGATTAGCTATTAAATTGTCTAATCATTAGCTTCGTGGTCTGGTAATTAGAAAACCAAGCCTAGCAACTCACTGGATCAACTACTAAAGTGGCTGGTCATTATTTTTATTTAACGTTTATTTGCAGAGTATGCAAAAGGGGCGCCCCATGGAAGCTATTATAAGCTTATTGGGAGGGGGCCCAGGACAAAAAAAAAAAAAAAAATTAGTTACCTTGGTTGTTTATATAGACACAATATTCACATAGTCATTTGATCCATTGCTATTACATTTTAATAGATATTGCGATACAATTATAAAATCTTACTTTATGTACCTGCTGTGGCTAAATTTCAAGTCTGCAATGCATAAATGACCTGCTGCTAAGATTTATTTATATTCTTACCTCTCCCAGAAATTTGACAGTTTTTTTATTCTATTGCACAAAGGAAAGAAGGCAATAGACAATGAAATAGATTTTTGAGGACTGATGTAGCCCTTTGACAATATAATTCTCTGACATACTTTTTTACCATCATAAGCTCAAAGCACTTTCTTGCAGTTTTAGTCTGACAGTTGTGACCCGATGTGTCAAGAGCAAATTATTTAATATTTGCTTTAACAGACACCATTAAGCAAGGGGTCTTTAGGTGGCATTCTGACCTAAAGTATAGCCTGAATGACTTTCAAAATGATGCATTAACCAGATTCAGACCCACAGAAGAGCAAACAATTGCTATAATGATTTAGCTAAGCTTTTGAGCTTCATTGTCTAGATGTCCTTGCATGGAGAATTAACTTGAATAATAAAAATTATCAGGCAAGGTCAGATATACTTTCAGTTTCATTTAGGGCTCACATCTCTTTCAGCCTTTATTCTTAACAGCATTCAGTTGGTGGTGACAGCTCAGACAAGCACAAACAAACAAACCAAACCCCTTCTCTGCCAGGCCAAGTTCATGGACATGAACTACATGAACTGGTTCCATGTTGTGAGCTTGTTTTGCTGCATGTTCATTTGATCTTCAGCGCAGGTATCAAACAATGCCAGAAAGGAACTGTAGAATGTCGTGTTTCCTATTGCTACCATTTCCAGCAAATAAATTGAGAACATCATCATACTTTCAGACAGATTTATTAAAACAGGAGTTTAGGGCCCGTATTTATAAAGCTTCTCAAAGTGCCATTTTAGTTTTAAGTGCTGAAAATTTAAGAAATTTACTCCGTCTTTCATATTTAAGTATAAATGCAAGTTAACAAATTTCTAAAACTAAGAATCACTCTTACTCTCCCAGTTATTTAAGACAGCTCCAGAGGTCTCTCAAGTAGTTAGGAGTTGCCAGTAGGGGCATGTGATGGCACTGAGGAGACCGAGACGTGCGGAAGAAAGAAAGAAAGGACTTAAAGGCAGCTATTTCAGTGCTGCTTTTGGAGAGAATATTTTACCACTTCTTCTCACAAAAAGATAATGAGCGAATGTGTGGGGCTAAACTTGCCTTTTATAATATGTTTTCTTTCTTCAACCAACTCTGCAAGTAGCAGTGATTCTTCCTCTTACCAGTTAGGTTTTCTTTTAGAATCCGTGGTGGCTGTCATCAAATCATTAAATTTAGGCTTTATTTATGCAAGTCAGTTAACAGCACACCAGTTTCAAATTTGTAATCAAGACATGGTCGGAACAAACTGGAAACTGTTTGTCTTTCATTTCCAGTGTGAAATATATAATTTATTCTTTCCAAAATTCATTATTGTCTTTACTGTGCGTTGAATGTGAACATATCTTGGAATTTTCACTATTCATTTTGACATTTCTCTGAAAATATTTTTAAATAAGAAATTCCGTCCAGTGATTGGTCCTTGCCTGGGGTTTTCCAATTGTGTCACCCATGGTCCCGTTTGTGGCACAGCAAAATGCCATAAACCAGCTCTAGACTGACACTTAAGATTTACTCCTTAAGTAAGACTTAGATACTTGATTACTAACTTTTAAGCACAGCCTTGAGCCAAGAATTCTTTTTACTCTTAATTCAATTCTTAGCAGCATTCTTATTCATAATTCTGAGAAGCTTGATAAATACAGGCCCAGGCCCTAGTCATGGTGTGGCATCTTTTCTGTGCGATATTGTGTAAAGTTAGTGGGCTAATAAGTAAAAGCTGTGACAAGAGTAAGGATAATTTTTCTTTAAAATTTTAGTTGTTAGTTAACAATATAGAAACTTAACCTGATGACACGATGACTAGATGTGCCTCTCAAATCAACCACCCCCTATTTCCCTCTTAATTAATATTAAGTCTAATGTGGTCAAGCTGACTCTTGAGTAAAACCTTTACACGCCAGCGGATCAGTGAAAATACTGTTAGCACCGTAAGTGTACAAGGCAAGTTCGTCAATATTTGTAAAGAGGAAAAGTGTGCATTATGAAACTCCATCAATACACCTTTAAAAAGAAATTAAAAGAAACACACAACATCAAACCGGGTAAAATGAATGGAATAAATAGACCAAGAAGTGATTGGGTGGACAATACAATTTCAGTGTACGTATGTGCAGCATAGCCTTACATTTAAAAAGGGAAATAAAGTTGCAGTCGTGAAATTTATGAAGTATGCTTCGGCTTGAGTGCTGTGACTGCAAACAGCATTTTTCCCCATGCTTCTTCAATCACAGCGAGCAAGAGAGTGTGACAGTGAATTGCCAAATAGTGCAGACAGCTGTCTGGCTAGCCTGTGAAGCAGAATGTGTTAATGAACAAGTTCTATAAATAAAGCCTTATCATCATTTAGGTTATAGTGACTGACAGGAAAGTGACAGAAAAAGCCCCAAGCCTTCATGACAGCCTTAAAATATTGAGATTAGGTGGAATTTGATGAAAATACATATAATTTTAAAGTTACCATAATTATCAGTAATGAAACACTCAATCCTTCCTCACAATTGCAGCTTTTGGATCATAATAATGATTTATAATTGTGAAGCCTTGTGCCAGCAGATATGCAAAGTCCTAATAACTATTTCCACGCTATCCTCCAGATATTAAAAGATTCTCTGTTATCATCAACAGCTGGTGGTTTGATGAGTATTTCCGCACATTTATTTTGTCTTTAGTCTGTTGCCTTGTGGCCGGCAAGGCAGAGATGAATATTCAGCAATTAAAAGGCATCTACTGCTGTCATTAAAACTCCTTCCCAGTGACACTTGAGGTAGATCTGGATTGTTGCCAGGGAAAATTAATCATCCAGCAGTCAATATACCTGTCACTCTGCTTCAGTATCCCAACACTGCGGGCTATATTCAACCCAGTTGTCAAACTAAAGTAACGCATCAGAACTGTGTCTATTTCACACTATGATGCCTTTAATCTCACCCAAGACCTTGCATTTAGATGAGGTCGGAGCGAGCAGTGGTTGCAGTAAACAAATCTGAGTCTACTGTGTATCCAGTTTCTTGCTGATGTGCACACCATTGGTATATGCCTGCCAGACCATTAAAATTTTAATATATCCTGTTCAAATTATAGTATGCGGAATAAATGCAGTATATATCCTCCTTTCAGTATAGGAATGCTTGTTACTTCTGTGCCATAACTGAGGATGAATCAGCATTTCTTTGGTGGAAGCACATGGCACATTATGGAATGCAGTGTGCATCGTTTGTGTAAATGTCTTTCAATCATAATTTTAATCATTTTGCTTTTAGCTTTGTATTGGGCTCCACTCCCTGAGGAAAAAAATGTCTGTTTAGCTGCCAAATGCGTGCTATGTTTATCTGCTAGCTGCCAATTTTGTGTGTTATTTGGTGCAATGGGGGGCAGAACAAGCAGTAAACACAACTGGACATATTAGCAAAGAGATTTTAAACATTCATTTGAAGTCCAATGTTCATTTTGCTTTTAGCTTTGTGTTGGTCTCCACTTCCTGAGGAAAATAGGCGTTTGTCTCTCTTTAGCAGCTAAATGTGTCACCATGCTTACTGGCTAGAGGCTGATTTTGTGTGCCATTTGATGCAGAGCAGGTTATATACAGTGGTTTTAAAAAAGCTTTTTCGCTAAAAACAACTTTGTGTTGCTGTAAATGATGCTGATGAGACTGGTGAAAGTGAGTCAGAACATTAATGGGCTGTGAGTTAAAAGTTGCTAAAATGCAACATCAAGCAGAGGTGGCTACAAAATTGAGAAATATTTCTCTGCAGGTTTATTATGAGCAATGCCATACACACATAGTGATTTGATCCTTTTTTTTTTAACATTAAGTATTGACTAGAGAAGAAAATATCTGTATCAATTTATAAATAATAAAAGCAGGCTATGATGTTTATGTTGACCAGTGTATTTTATTTTCTAGTTTAGATTGTCATGATGCTGAACTTCAGCGTGGCTGCAGAGAAACCTCTTCAGTCTTGGTTGGTTTGACTGCAAGTTGACATTAACAAGCAGAGTGTCAAAGCTGTTTCACAACATCACTTGCAGCTTGTTTCTATATAAATGTTAACAACTCCCTGTCGTACCGCTTATGGCCAGCCTTACGCTGCATGACATGATTGATGCCAAATGTCTATCTTAAACAGATCTGATGGCTTAGTTGTTTTAATTGTGAATAATGAGCCTCATTTTAATTCACTTGAGATAAGTGTATGTGCCATTTGTTGTCAGTGGGAGCTGTCACTTGACAGATGCCACCCAATGTTAGCATGTCTGCCAGTTAAAAAATTTGGCAGGTCTGTGCACTGCTACAATAACAGTTGTGTGAATATAGGGTGTGTTTTCTCCCTCACTCAAGTGTGGGAAAAATTTATTTATATATCACATTTCATTCTGACAAAAATACAATGTGTTCCAGAGAAGTGCAACAAAAAATAGAAGCAAATACACAAACATAAACAAATGCACATACATGTATGCAAAGAATGCAAGAAGGCCAACGGTCAAAGTCAAAGTCTGTATGGTGTTGACTTTATTAAAGCGACACTTCTAATTCCCCAAAGTACTGATAACTGGAGACTGAGATTTGAGCAGCACAGTCAGCTAGAATGCGTCCATGGGCAATGGTGAGCTTAATACACACACATTCTTGCATGTATGGGACAGTTAAATTCAACACAGTGGTCACAAAAGATCATGGGAAAGGTGAGGGATTGTTTATGAAGTACTGCACATAATTGTAAAGAGTATGCACTATTTAAAAAAAAACAAACAACTAGCATTGCTTTGTCATTAATTACCAGCAAAAGTTAGAGCTGGACAACAAATATTAGATAAGATCCATGTATTATGGGACCAGATGTCTTTCCTCTCCACTAGTTTTAAGGCTAAGTTAGATCAAAGTGATGAAATTTTCTGAATTTTTCAGACTGTCCCAGCTGTTATAAAGTTTCATTAACCCTGTGGGTCATTATTTCTACATTATACTTGATGACATAACAAAGACATCAAGTCCAAATATTTTGTGTGAATAAGTCTTTCCTACGATATGAATGAACAAATGAATGATTATTTCTTTCAAGCAAACAAGAATAAAATAAAATAAATAAAACAAACAAAACATCAACAGTTGTGCTTCAAAAGGAGCAGGAAGAAGTGTGCGCTGACATTATCCCAACCCCTTCGCAATATTTTTTCAATATTGGTGCTGAGGATTTAAAAAAAAGAATTGTGATATTTAAATTTGGTATTGACCAGGCCTATGTGCAGGAATAAAGTTTCTGATGTTCATAAACCAACAAAAGCAAACAGAGTAAAAAAACAAACAAACAACAAAACTAACTTTCAAAACATTTTTATTTGCAAAACAGTCTTTCAGTTGTCTTCATTATGTGTTGGACAATAACTCTGGGATATATCAGTGTATAATGTATCATAACACAACCATTAGTAGCACCATTTTCAACAAAAGAAAAACAAACAAAAAAAAAAACCGAAAACAACACCACCTCTAAAGAATTTCCTGTGCTACCTGCCCACACATGGTGACTAGCTCGTGAAGAATGTACACTGCGGTTACCGAGTAGAGAGCTGGACACTTTTCTCAGGAAAACAGAGCTAAAAGGAGAACAAATGTCGGACTTCATTCATTTGTATCTATCAGTTACACTCACAATTTTTAATGAATGCTGACGTTGCTCATCTCTGCTGTTGATCAGTGAACATGCAGGTCTATGCTATGTTTGCCAAAGCAAATTTATAATCTGACGTGTTTTCAGCTTGTTCCACTGCCCCCAAGTGGCCAAAACACTGATTACTGCAGATTTGATTTGATTGGGGCCAACTTGAAAGAGCCATAATACAGATGATGTTCCAAGATGCATATTTCAGTAACATCTGGGAATATATATTATACAATGGTAAAGGGTCACGGTGTCTAAAGTGAAATTGACAAAAATGACACTGTCATAGTGGCAGTCTATTTTCCCTGTTTATCCTGTGTATTAGGCTACTTTAGGAAGAAAGTGAGTCTTTTATTTACGAATATTTCTTCTGAACAATTACAGATACTACACCTATCAGGTCTGTGCCTGTCAGATGATATCTGAGTGGTGTTTATGTTCACACAATTTTTCATGACATTCTTCCCTTTAAAAAAAAATCAAAATGAGCACTGCATTACATCAAGCAAGAAGAATTATAAAAATTGTAAGTCATACACTGCAAACAAAGATGTAAAACTACGCTCTGCTCCACTCAAAGTATTGTTCATGAAGCTGCAGACAAAAAGAGGATCCATTATTTACAGACAAATAGGTTTTGTGTGAAGCAACTGAATACTGATGTCATTGGGTTATTTGTGGTCTTTATACTGGAGAGTAGCTGAATGGAGCTATTTTGCTGGGCAGAAAACAGAACGCAGAATCCATCAGGTCTCTTTGAGAGAGGAGAAAGGATATGTGAAATGAACACGCTGTGGATTGAACTGTGAGTGAGCATGAAATCAAGGTACTGTAAGAGAAGATTTCTAGAGCATGAGGCTATGGATTTTAGACATGCTTGAAAAGTGAATGACATATCCAAGAGGCTCAGCATTAAGATCTGGTGTCACAAAAAACGTATCAGCGGCAGGTCAGATATAAAAGTACATTAAAGTAGAACTAAATAACTCTAATGACAGGGACATGTCACAACTTGTACAAATCAAAACAAATTAAAGAGCCCTCTTTTCTGAAAGTAAAACTTCCTGTTCATATGTGTCAGAAATACAGCAGAGATGCTGCGTAATGTGCTGATGTGCCTTCTGAAGAGTGGAGTAAATAACAAATAATGTTGATATTGTAGTTTGATTTGTGTCTACATACTCAACATGAGATCAGATATTTAATCACGCAAAATAAGGTTATGTATGACATGTGACAAGTAGAGCCCACCATGCATCATTAGCACCACAGGCATGTTGTTATGGTGCCCCAGTGAATGAATAACTGAGTAATAAGTGTGACAGATGTTGCAGATGCTGTCATTACTTTGGTGAAATAGACATCACCAGTGATTCTACATTTATATCAGAGAACTGATGTTGAGGCACATGACTGTTTATCATTTATGTAAGAATAGAGTGCCACAGGGAAGATGTATTTTTGTAAGCCAACCCAAAGTTAGCCTCGCTCTGGTTTCCTCGACAAAGAGCCCTTGGGATTTTGCCATTGGCTTTAGATTATTGCATTAAAAAAAATCTGTGGCAAACAAAAGTTTTGGATACTAACACTTTTTTTGTTAAACACAAGAAAATCCTCCCAAATAATCATTATTATGATTTTTGAAACATATTTAATCACCAAAGTTAAGGCTAACCTTAAATGAAACATACTGTGACGTCAGTGTCAGCACCACTATGCTTCCAACTACACTATACTATGCACGCGTCTTAACTTGATAAGATGAAAAATCTGAGTGTGAATGGTTTGCAAGAGGCTGTAAAGGCAGACCAGGAAGTAGACTGTTTTTGGCATGACGCCATTTAACATCCTGACAACCATTTCATTGAGCCACTTCTTAGCAACGACCTTTTTTAAGACATGAGAAAGTATTTACAAATATATTTGTCTTTTGGTAAGTACAATCCTTCTTTCGGGCATCAAACCAAAAACCCTGCTCAGAAAAACTCACTGCCTTTGAAACCTGGGAACCAGAATTCAACATGTCAGCTCATTTCCGACTCATTCCTGCAGCACTATGTAGGTGCTCCACACAGTGTGTAATAATCAGTCCATGAGAGTAGAAATGCCATGGTCTGGAGGAGCAGTTTTAATTCCATTCCTTGGCCTTTTTTTCTTTCATTTAACTTATATTACCTGTACATTCTGTTTGAACAAAAGCATGTGTCATTATCGCCTCCATTTTGTTCCCTCTGTAATCTCGTCATCGGTCTCCAGGTGACTCCACGCTGTAAATAGCATAATAGTAAAAATGTGTCTTTCATATATCCTAAGAGCACAGCAAACAAAACCTGTTTGTAGTTATGGGAGAGCCTTTGATCACATTTCTGTCTCTCTGTGTTTGAGAAAGATACAAAAGGGAGAGTAGAAGAGACAGGCAGACCTGAAAGCAAACTGACAGAAAGACTCGAAAAAACACTTTGTCCAAATCCAGCTTGAGCTGCTTGATGGTGACACAAGGGAAATCACAACACAAAATCTAAATGGCAAATGTGTAGTGAAAAAGATATATTTTTGAAAATTCCTGGAGGTTTGACAATGGACAGGCCTTTAATAACACTGCCAGTATTTAAACACATCAGAACATATTTACATAAATGTCTTGTAGAACGGGATGTTCATTTTACGAGGCTACCTGAGGAGCTCCAGGCATTCACATAAATAGACTTTAAAAATGTTCTTTCGTTCATTTTATTTTAAATTAAACTCAACTTAAACTAGCCCATAATGACTTATGGATGATAGTCTTTTGAAAACAACAGCTTCCTGCAGCAGTCAGATATGTTCAGATTGTTCTTTGCTATTTGTTAGATTTTAGCACACACAGTATCACCCTCATAGTGACGTAAAGTTCTTCCTGTGAGTTACTTTTTGCTAAGTTTAATGACAGGTCATGTTAAATATGAGCAAATACAGCACTGCTATTTTTAAATGCAAAACTCATCTGATGTTAAACTGGGATGTGGGAAACAGAATAATAATAATAATAATAATAATAATAATAATAATAATAATAATAAACTTTATTTATATGGCACTTTTCATACACA
>JAQLOL010000025.1:22292118-22310715 GCA_029783665.1 Naso thynnoides
GACTGCGCGCCGGGCTGCGCCGCTCGAAACTTGCACTGCGCTGGCTGCGCCACCCTGCGCCTCCCTGCGCCACCTGCGCTGCGCCACGAAACTAGGGCCCTTAGTGTCAACAATGTGACCCACAAAGGGAGAGTTGAATTGTTTGACTGTATATTCTGCCTTTTCTGTGTGTATATTGACTGCCTACGTTCCGCTCTTCTACTTCCGGTTCATAGGATCTTAATTTGGTTAAAAAAAATTTTTTTTAATGAATGCAGTCCTATGGCAAGAAAGAAATTATTTTTTGGCCCCATTTGGCTTGTGCCATGAATTACACATATGATGGTTGGCAAATTAAAAGATGTTTTTTTTTGTATGTCAAGAAGTTGAATTATGATATCAAACAGTAGAGTAAAACGAAGTTTTTTCGTGAAAGTATCAGTGAAGTACATCTCTCATCTCGCACAATATACGCAATGTCACCAATGCTAACATGGCTTTATCTTTAGCACAGTTTCTTCCATTTTTTTCAGAACATAAGAGAACAGTTTAAGAGAGCAATAAATCATGACAAGCATAAGTATGTTGAGAGCTGCAGCTAAGCAAACAGAGAGTTGTTGTTTCTGTAAGTAAGACGTCAATAACACAAAAATCGGATGTGGAGTCTTTCTGTACACATATTTTCAAAGTCTAATACTTCAGCAGTTGTATGATAAACTCTGACTCGCTTGACTTGTAAAATTATCTTTTAAATTGACAAACATCATATTTGAGATTGGTGGTGTAATTTAAATTGATTAAAACTAAATTTTGGCTCCATCCATTTAATGCCGTTCATATTTTTTTTCCAAAATAAGGTCCCACCAGGTTCATCGGAAGGGACACGATTTTGCCACTCTGACAGCGTGCTGGTGTCTTTCCATCTTTTAATTTTCAATCACCCAAAACAGAAATAAGACAAAAGTTAATAACTTCAGAACTTTCTGTTTAATCAAAGTGTTGAACTGCATATGCATGTAAATAGAACTGTATAACTCATCTCCTTCTACCTCGGGCCAAAAACTTATCAATCATCCTTGTATGCATGTATGTATGTATGCGTGAGAAATCATTAGGAATGAATATGTGTGCATATGTGATGGTGTGCTGTAGGGAACTAGAAATGTTTGAGTATGTGTGGGGAAAATATTGATTTTACTCGCCATCAATCAACTTCTGTCAGCTGCTGCTCTAATAAATATTTAATTGCTTTAATTGAATTCACTTGATTTGTTTTCAGGCCCACAAGCAACTCTAGAAAAGGTCTGTCCGTCTGTGTGTCTCTGTCTGTGATATGCAAACCTTTTCAGGTGCTTAAATTAAAAATGGTAAACTGCAAAAAATTATTTTTGTGAATTTTGCTCCATCTCACTTCTGCTATAGACCATTGTTTATTTTTATTATTTCCCCATTTGATCATTGTGATATTATAAATATGCATGCCTCTTCCTCCACCTTAAAGATTCTTCTTTTTTCAGTGTGCTTTATTCACCATGGTCTCCATAGATGGTGTTGGTGGGACTATGAGCAAAAGTAGGGAATAGCACATTATTCATCTATAAGCTTCAATTGGCTAACTATCTCGGCTCTCTGTGCAGATCCAAACAGAGTGATTACAATGTTGAGGAAGACGAAATTTTAATTTAGCCCAAAAGTAGGATGAGTTATAAAAAATCTAAACCTAGAATCTCTAAATTTTTTCAAAGAATTCACTTTCTTCAGAATTTTAATGCCAATTGTAATGTGTTTTTGCACTTATGCTGTGGGTTTTGGTGTGCATAGCTTTCTCTTGACAAGACAAGACACCCTGTTGAAATGAAAGATTTTTTATTAAAGAAAAAATGCAACCATAGAAACATGTCATGTTGGATTTAAATTTTCACCCAATGCATGAATCACATCTTAGCTGCATGGAAGCCAACAGATACAGAATATTATACTACAACTCATCTTAAGTTCAAGTTTCAGGGTAAAACAGTTAAAGTCTCAGACTGGGATGTTCTCTGCTTTTGATGTGGCAAAAACGCATAATGGCCAGAGTCTCAGAGTCAAGTGGCTCAGTGTGTCCAGAGTCTGGGAAGTGATTGAGAGGAACAAGGGTCCCAGGAGACGGAGCTCTAAGTAAGAGTGATTCTCTCTGCTCACTCAAAGTATGGACCACCATCCTGGTGACCTTCTGATAGTGTGTGGATGAAATTGGATGATTTCTTGCTGGGGCTGAAGAGGAGTGACAGGTGGCTGTGCTCCCAAGCCTGAAGGAGAGTCGCTCCGCTCAATCCAGTCCCTGACTGCTGCCATCCACCTGAGTGCCCCCATCCTCTGCTGTGATCAGGAAACATCTCACAACATCATATCTTATTCATGGCCAGATATGAAGAGCTATATTTTTAATCTCGCTGGACATTTGAGGTGTCTCAATATATGCATTGCATTGCTGTAATTTGCGAGCAAGATTTCATAAAAATGCAATCATATGTGCCATGTGAACTCAAGACAGCTCTCCATTTAAATAAATGTGACAGTTTGCTGCACTTCCAGGCATTATGTTTATTTATATGTTTATTTCTTGTTGTAATTACATGGCATGTCTGTTCCTGTTGAGCTGCTGAGATTCGACCAGACTTACTTGCTCATATTCAGCTTAAAGCGATTACCTTTTGACTTCTGAGAAAGATCCTACAGGTTGTAGTGTGTGAAGTTTTCCACAGTGTCGTCATGAGCAAGAAAACCAAAGAACGGAGAGTCTAATCTATGATGACATGCTGATATACAGCTTGGAGCTGCTTCATTGACCATGAATGGGAGACTGACTTTGTGTACTCATCTAATGTTTGCCCGAAGTTTCACATCCAAGAGAGTTTTTTATTGATAGTGCTGTAACTTTCAAAGCAGAAAATGCGCCTCGTTCACAGAAAAATAATTCTGAAAACTGACACGGACACGTGTTCCATCATTTGGAATCCATCTTCACAGAAACAACAGAGACTTATATAAGCATGAACACATGGAGGGTGGTGTGTTAAGGCGAAAGCACAAGCTGAGACAACCACACACCTTTAGCCACACATAAACATAAACATACATGCAACCTCAGCAGTGACTCTCATGCTTTTCCAGCCAGACAGAGCTAGAGTCTGACTCTGTATCCTGGTTGCCGTGGCACCTCCAGACCTCTGGGAGATTTAGCTACCTATGAGGAAAGATGCTCAAAATGCAAAATGTTTCATCATCATCATCATCATCATCCATATCAGCTAAGGCTGTTAACATACACCTAAGACGTCGTCTGCTGCTGTGTGCTAGTATTGTACAAATGAGTCCTTGAGCAATTGTTTCTTCAAAGAAACCTGAGAACAGTGAATTCACCTCTTTCCTCTGTCATCTTTGTTCTTAATTTGCTCAGCATTCTGGGTGTAAACCAGCTTACAATGGTGTTCTATTCACAGACAAAATAAAGAAAAAAAACTAAAATAATTAATGAATAAAAACCCTCAGGGAGGGCTTTTAAATCTACATAATATCAAACCGTAGCGTTTCCTTTTTTAATAACAAGGCGTATTCGGTTCTCTGATGTATTTCTTGCATGCCTAATTACTGAGATATGAATTATCTTTCGTCCTTTGCAATTTAGTAAATAAATCCCAAGGGAGCTCATTTGAAGCAGGAAATAGGCCATATTTCTAAGTGGAGAAACCACCATGTGAACGAAAGTTCCATGGGGGGAATATGTAACCAAATCAGTCATGTAATGGAGGAAATCAAAGCAGCACACAACCTTGTTTACTTAAGAGGAGCTTGCAATTTTTGGTGAGACACGGAGATAACCAGGCAACAGCTCTATCGCTTGTTTTCAAAACACACCAGTTGTTTGCAAAGTTAAAAGGGAAGATTAAGAGCAATAGAATAACAACATAGTCCTTAGTAACAATCAGTGTAGGTAAGAGAGGGAAGAGTTAAGCTTGCATGTTTGGAGGCAGGAAGAAGGGCGAGAAGGTGAGATTCCAGAGGAGATGGGGGAGTCCAAACAGAGCAGACCTTGGTTGGTTATTCTGGGTTCTTCTGTGCATGCAATGGGCAGCCCCGCAGGTAGTGCTCTCCCTGGGCTGAGACCACTCTAGACAGACTGCAGTAATTTACATTGACAAAGCTGTCAGAGGAGAGGTGGCCTCCCGCATGGTGATGGATGCCAACCTGGGAGGGAGAAGAGAAAGAGATAGAGAGAGAGGAAAGGAGGGAAGAGGAGAGGAGAGGATTATAAAAATGAGCAAAGAGCAAAGGCAGAAATCAGATTTTTCTGGGTGTAGGATTTGAATTTTACTGAGCACACAGTAATAGGTAATACAATATGAGTAATACAATAGGAGGATTTCCACTTTCTACAAGAGATCAAACGCGCTCCTCTGCAAGTCCAGAACTTCTAAGACAGTGTAGCTCCGAAGGCTATCGATTGAAAGCTCCCTGGCACTTACAGCCTTACAGCAAAATGCAATAGGAGACACACCAGGTTGCATTAATATTTTATGCGTCTGTCTGTCTTCCACATGGAGGTTAGTTGAATAACAGAATGAAGTAACAGAACAGTGGGAGAGCAGGGAAGTGGATAACTTCTTACCCTCCCTGCTTTTCCATTCCAACTTCCTGTGGAAAGTTGTGCTGACGCTGCATCTCTTGGGGCAGGTGCTGTCTGGTGTCAGGGTTCCCCGGTGAGCTGCTCCTCGCTCCTGTCACCTCCACTAACGCCGGCCCTCGTCAGCAGGGGCCTGCACCAGTGCCGCAGCTTCCCACTCCTCCTGTCACCTGTCCTCACAGGCCAAGGTGACTTCGTCCCCCACTGATGGAAAAATGACAGCTGCTGCGGCTACAACGTCGAAAAGAGTCAGGGAGCAACCAGTCGGCTTCCCTCTCTGTCCTTTTCTCTCATTCTTTATCTCTCCCTTCCTCTTTGCAATCACTCTGTACATTGTGCGTGCATTTCCTTCTGATTCTGCTTCAAATTCAGCTGAAATTTGCTTGTTTAGTTGTTTGTGTTAAAAAAAAAATCTGTGTAAAATGTAAACAAAAACAGACACAATCATTTGCAAACAAGCTGCACTGTCTTTGCACTGTTTTCATCAAGTTAAAAAATGAATATTCATATTCTTTGAACCAGAGTTGTATCTCTGTATATGTTTGTTGGTTTTGTGACTATCTTGGTCAGACTAGTGCGGATTAGTGAGACCGATGCGTATGAACTGATGAAGCCCCTTGGATAAGAGGCGAAACATCTTCCTAGACAAATACAAGTCCAGTTGCCTACGATTCAATTTGCCCAGAGAGAACTTTTGGTATGATTAAAAGGCCAGTGCCAGAGGACCTCAGGGTCCGCAAAGGCTGATAGAGTAAAAGCAGGTCAGATAAATAAGAAGGCCCAGGACCGTTAAGACATTTAAAAACTAATAACAGAACCTTGAAATCAATCCTGAAACGCACGGGGAGCCAATGCAGCGATTTTAAAACTGGTGTCACTGGTTCAAAGAAGAAAGCTGCACTCTTTTGGTTCAGGGAGTAAAAAAAATAAACAAAAATGGGAAAATCTAGATCAAACATACTTAAAGCTATAATACGTTGCAGCTGCTATAATAAGCAATTTAATAATAACTATCGCTCAAATGACTTAACATTACGTGAAAGTGGTCACGTGTTTAACAAATTCACAGTAAAACTGCACTTTCTCTCAAATTCATGGAGTGTTTTTAGCATCCTATAGCTCATTGTTTTGGTATTTAGGGCTGTAAATTTGCTGTTTTGATTAATGTCCTCTAAGCTCCCATCAACCTGCTTCCAGCAGCGACATGTGGCTGTTTGCAGTGAGTAAAAGCTCAGATGAACATACTCACATAGCAGATGATGAACAGAATTGGCTGCTATTACACTGAGCAATAGGGACAGACTAAAACTGGGTTAAAATGAGAGTAAGAACTGAAATAAGATTCCCCAAGAAGCCATAAACTCACGTCTAAATAAATGCTGATGTCATTGCATGTCTCTAAAGAAGCATCTGTTTGATAATAAGTTTCATCAAAACAACTTAATGAGGTGATAATGCGACAATGTTGTGCTTACAGCTTGATGGGCAGACCACACATATTGAATGTTTAAGGTAAATTTCACATTAATTGTAAGTTTCAGTATAGTTTATCATGAAAGTTCAAATCTTTTTTTTTAATCACTGTGCAGGATGTTTGATGGACTTCAGTCAGACTACACGGCAGCTTCTTTCCTCAGGCTGTGAGACTCCTCATCCTCCGCACTTAGCCATAAAAAATATCTTATTTTTATGATTTATCATGTATTCATCCATTTATATATATTTTTTTCTTTTTGAGTTGCATAAATAGACTGTAGCTTGCATTTAGTTATACAACCCCTTGTTATAAAATGATAAATAAATGAACCTTGGACTTTGGTCCTCATGGCCTCACAGATTTTAGCTGGAAATACAGCTTTCCCACTGAGGTTTACTGCATCAGTGGGTATTCCATACAGTTGTGTGCTGTGAATAAAGAGTGTAAAGCTGCTTCAAATTGGATGCAATACGAATACGAATTATAAGTTATCGTGCTTTAGATAGAGGAATTATGACAATTACACGCACCTTGATGTAATGTAGTTTTACATGCTGGCAGGAAAATAAAGATTCAATCCTGTCATGGCCCGAGAAAGAGACACAGAGAAATGACATTTATTTTACAAGAGAGTCTGTCAGTGAGAATACATTAATTTAGTCTCCTGACAACATAACACTTCAGACTTAACTGACAATCTCCTCTGTCCTGGCATTCACTGACTGTCATTTGAATAACATTGTTTGCAAACACTAATTACATCCACATAGTGATTCACTTTGCACTGTGGAGGGCCTTTGCGTGGGACTTGAATACGCAGAGATGCAAATTTTCTACTGTCAAGACACTGACAGCCACAAACAGCCTGAAGGCATAACTACTGACCTTTTCTTCAGAGAAATTCATCTTTCTTGCCAGTGGGATTTGAACGAGCTTCTGAAGAACTTTCTCTGTTTATTTCAATATGCCAAGTTTTCTCGCACTTTTATTGTATTGATTTGCATGGAAAAGGTCATGAGAAGTTTTTGTTCCCACTGCTGCTAGGTTGAAGAGATGAGTAAACGGCAGAGATCAGTTTCTCTGACTCGTTTAGGTGGGGGATATTTTATAACACAATGAAGATATGACTCCTAACAATCAGGATACATCTTTATTGCTTAAACGGCATGTATTTAATGTGATTGTTTTCCTGTCAAGTGCAGAGCAAGCCATCACATGACCATAGTGTATGGAGAAGTGTCTTCTTTACTAACTTCTAAGCTGAGCAAGAGGCTGCTGGATGGAGGCTGCTTTTGTCCCTGGAGCAGGATGTATTCTTCATCCAGTGGAGACAGACATGTATTTAAATGTGCAACACACACCAAGTTGCAGCAATGACAGTGTAGTCACCTGCTGTGCATAGCAACAACTGGATTTCTCATCTGAGCACTGATGAGACTGTGTGTGTGCATGTCACATGTGCATTTGTGTCTGCAGAATTTCATTACAGGATCAATGCAGCCCTGCCGACTAATCTGGTTAATATATCCCTCAGGAACAAAGAGCTAGCTTTTAACAATATTATGAACTATAGCCTGGGCCAAGTATCACTACTATTTAATCATCAATGAAGACAGATTCAAGAAAGTGGATGACGACAAGCAGGCAGGATCTAATTTCCTAGTGCTTTAGTCAGCCAGTTTGAGTCAGGAAAGGCTAAAAGGGGTCTCGCTGGGGACAGTCTTTTCTTACCCCCTTGGTTTTAATTGGGATAAAATAACAGCGGTTCCAGCCACTAACCTCCTCTGATTGAAGCTTCAGAGGAGTGAGCCCTCTCCTCTGTCACGTTCTACTTCCCTGCACCCTGCTGACACTCTGAAAGGTAATGGATTAAATACTGCTAAGCCATGCAACAATCCACCAGTGCCACCGTCAGAGACCACAAGGAATTACATCGAAATGCTTCATGGGACTATCCCAAGACTCCCAGTGGGACATAAAGTTGATTTTGAAATAATTTCATTCTGTTAACTAGATAGTAAGACAACAAATAAAAAAGTGCTGTATGTAACATTCTGGCACTAATTACAATACAATTCTAATGGAAATTTCATTCAGTATTTCGTGTTAAAACGTAGTACAATGATGGGGCAGTCTTGACTCACGGCCTAATAGTTAGGGAAGCTTGTGACCAGTTACCAGTTCAAACCCCAAACTTAGTCTGACTGGTGAAAGTAAAGGAAACTTGCCCCACTTGCATTTCATCACCGAGGGCCCTTGAGCAAGGCCCCTAGCTCAAAATGCTCCAGTGAAGCTGTTCAGTGACTGCATAGAAAACTGTAGTTGTACTATGTAGCTTCCACATGTGAATGTGTAACTGTGTGAGTGTGATCAGACATCCATTAAAAAAGAGATTTTTCTGTCAAGTAAAGAAAAAAAAAGTACACAGGACATAGAGTGTTGATGTCTAGTTTAAACGATGCTATGCAGGTACAAGAGTGTCTGGCAGCTTAATGAATACTGACTTTAAGAGAAAACTGTTCTCATAAAGGGAGATGAACCTGCGAAGCCTTGGGGCTTAACTTTATATTGTCAATTAAGATCATCAAGTAGGTCAAATGATTTAATGTGTATCTGACCACATTTTTTTAGCAAAAATGATTGTATGTTGTAATGTCACTTGGTGCTAAATGTTACATGTAAAATCTTGAACAAACCCACGTGACCACGGCCTTCTCTTGCTTTGCACTGCATGATTGCTTGTGATTAACAATATCAAAATATCCTTTGGCCACTAAGCCGCAATGTACTGGCTACAAAAAAAAAACAAAATTTACACATTAAACTGGAACTGGAGTTTTTAAAATGTTTATTTAAAAAAATAGAAAAACTTACATAAAAAAAACAAGGTATACATCTATATGTCAGTCATTTACACAAAACCATCCTCAATTACACACACATGAGCTGGGGATTTGGTTTGTGGCAATTTTATGTGACAACCCATCGATTATCCTGTGGATGGCTTAATAAAAGCCGCACGAGAGGATAATGTAACCAGTATCACGTTGAGTCCATCAGTTTGGTATATGGGGTCACCCAATAATCACAGACTTTTGAAGCTTAACTTCACCAAAGTTTGGTTTGGTTAATGGCTCGACCAAAAATGGTGAATCTGTGGCATCCCAAACTCAAGTCTTCTTAAGGATTGCTGTGTAATTTATGTAGCTTTGACACCTCGTCTTAGAAATGTTTACTTTAAATATGGGAGAGGAAAATCTCTTGCACAACCGATTTGTAATGATAACCTCTGGGACAAACAAAAAAAAAACAACAACAACAAAACAAACAAAAAACAAAAACAAAAACAAAGATGTGAAATTACGCTAATGCTAACAATCATCGACTTGCAGCAAGAAACCACTCCTGGAGCATACGCCTAGAAACTGCATGTAAAAATAAAAGCCAAGTAAACCTGGCAGTGCTTATAGAAACAAATAGGTAATACAGAAAGCTGGCTACATACAGGAAAAAGAGCAAATTTGGTCATTTAAGAAGGCAGTTAACCTGTTGCTTTAACAGAATCAAAAAAGATATAAGGCAAAAGAAGCATTTTGCTGGTAATAAGTAGCACCTACTATTTCTGAAATGACATGGAGGAAAACTGCTGAAGATGCATTTCCCCACTACAGCCTATAGTGAGTCAGTCAAGGGGAAACACATGCAAATAAAAGTCAAACTACTGAACAGAGTGATATGTTTAAAATGAGAACTAGTGGTGTAAAACATTTGGTCAGGCAGTTGGAAAAAAATTCAAGTGATTATAATGCAGTGGTAAATGAAACATGAGCAAAATGTTGGCATCATGGGATTTTTGGCACATTTCTCATGTTGCAATACCATAGCTCCCCCTTCTGCTGGAAAGCAGTACATACACAAACACATTCCTTCAAGGCCCTTAAATCCATCTATTGCACTGATCAATGTAGTCTAGAAATAAGAATGCAAACTTATGGTGGGGAGAACCCCTAAAATAAAACTAAAATGTGAAATAAATTAAATAAAAGCAAGTCATTATTGCACATAAACGCAACAAACATAAAAGTAAAGGTGGTAAAGTTTACAATACAAAAACAGAATAGTGCCAATGTGAACCAAAAATAAAAAAATAAATCCCTTGGTGACAAAAATAGGAGAACAAAAGATCATGACAAACACACAAAAAACCCACTTGGTACATTCAAATAAGTCATCACAGTTTAAGCACTTGAGACAAGGTCCATTTTGTGCCATCACACCAAAAACATCAAGTCAGCATTGCGCTGCATAGGTAGAAGGATAATGCTTCGCTTCAGTCCCGAGTACAATTTGTAGATAGTCCAAGCTGTAAGAGCTCTGAATCAAGAGGAGAGCCAGTAAGGAATTGCATTCAGAAGACTAAATGAGCCCAAAACCTGATCAAACAGGCCCAAGAAGAGTCAAAACTTCAAGACAGACCAGGTTTGAAAAACCAGTTCAGTACTATGGCACATGATGTTGCTTCCTCAGATGTTGGAGTTGCTTGGAAACTCTACTTGACTCAACACTTCAGCCAGCCAGAGGTTTTAGCAGCTGGAAAGCGCCACTGGTATGAAAACCGCACCACGGAATCCATTATCTGCAATCAACTGAAGTCTCTGCTGGTGTGCATCAAATTTGAAGCAAGGGCTACTGACTACCATCCAAAATAAGTACAGTTAAAACTGTGGGTCTTTTATAGTCTTCCCTCACCTGCAAGATCCATGTAGCATCACTTGGTGTTTGCACAATGCTAGCTGAGATCGAACACTCAACACCTTGCAAGATTTCTTCAAATTACTCTAGAGTTCCAGGACGAAGTAGGCGTGTTTTCGAGAGCCTCAAACAGAAAACAGGTGTGGAATAAATCATTTCACAGCTTCTCAACACCTACACAATGGACCACTTGAGGCCACTGAAAACCAATGCCAGTCAAGTCGAGTTATGCAACTTCCAGTCTTTCATCTGCTCTGGTTCAGAGCAGGTGGACTGTCCCGCTTTCTGCGCCGCCATGTATTACGGTTGTACTGCTGCTGGTTCCTGAAACCTGGTGCCATGTTATGACCCTGGGGAGCAAACCGTCGCTGGGGACTGAAGTTGCCTTGAGAGTGGGTTTGACCTTGGAGGCCACCACCTTGGTTGTGCTTGAAGCCAACTTTGTGTGGCTCAAGTGAGCCATGGGAGTTGGACCTTATGGCGTAGGCATGGGTCTGCTGCCCTCCTACCTGAGGATGACGGAGCTGGTGGAGGGGGCTGGGGAGCGGGCTTGTGGAGTTGGTGTGCTGGGAGACTTGTGCAGCTTGTGCCATGTGACGGTGCACAACACTGATCGAAGGTGGATTCTCGTGGTAGAACTGGCAATCAGAAATGGAGGGGATGGTTAGGTTTTCTGGGAGGGACACCTGGACCTAGAGGGGCAAAAAAGTGCAATCAGAATTCTTCTAAGAGTGAGTTTTTGCATGGCTAAAATAGAGTGTGTAACGTTAAACTAAAATTATACCCACTTTTAAGCGTGTTTCTAATTTAGAAAAGAAAGAACAAAACAGTCTTCACTTTTAGGGTCCCATTCAGAACAAATCATGCACTAAGCTGAAACAAGCAAGATCTCCCATTCATTTTAATATGAGTAGTCAGGCAGTGAGGGTTATGGTGGGTTGTAAAAAACAAACAAACAAACAAACCACAGCCCCCTGGGCCAGAAAAGTTGAAGCAAAGTCAACTTTTGGAGAACTGCAACTCCAGACCATGCCACGATGCCCAATCAGAGTGTGCAGAGTTTAAGGCCACAAGGGAATACAAAGACTTAATTGGAATCAGCAAACCAACTGATGCTCACACACATGTGCACAAACCTGCAGTGAATGTTACAACGCCTGATGGTGTCTGAATGGGCCCTTACATTGCTTGAATTAAGAGAATGTTAGCCAAGGTAAAAGTTGCCTCCGCAACCTGTAAAAGACTGAACAATATTGAACCAACCTGAGGCGTGGTGTGGATAAAGCCTGCTGGGTGTGCTGCCCTCAGGTCAGTGGCCATCTGGATCACTGAGGCCAGGGTGAGGGGGTGGAGTTGGATAGCAGCATTAGTGCTTGGGGAAGAATCAGACTCCTGGAAAAAGTTAATAAAGTTAATATAAAGTTTAACAAAGCAAAATTGATTTGATGTGGTTTTTTCAACAAGGATCATTATGAATGCAAATAAAATGCAATTCATAGATCTTAATTAAACAGTGTTGCAAAAGTGGTTCTTACTCACTGAGAACTAATAATTTACTGATCTGGTAATTGTTTGATTTTACAAAATATTTGGCCCTTACGATGTCACTTCCGGAGGAGGAGGAGGAGGACAGAGAGCAGGATGATGATGAATGGTGTTGAGGACTGGGGAGGAATACAGGAGAGGGTGAGGGGGAGTCAGCACTGAGAGGGGAGGAAGTGTCTCTCTGGTCCTCCACAGAAACCAGCATCAGCCTGGCAAAGTCCTGCTTGCAGGTCTCTACATCTACAACCAGACAGACAACAGTGTAGAATAAAGTTGGAGCTGACTTGACAGCATCGAGTACATTCATGTGTTGATCTTTAGTTTTCTGGTGTCCACACAAAATACAACTCTAGACTAAATGTTGCAGAAAGTAGATGCAAAGTGCCACAAAGTCACCTTGGTTCTCCAGCTTGGCATACTGCTTGGCTCCCCACTTCTTGATTGTCCAGTCTCTGTAGGCCAGCACCTCTGGACTGACTTTGATGATGCGTCCTAAAGTACTGCAACACAGACAGAAGTATAGTCAGCAATTCAATCAGGACAACCTCAGGACTAGTGCTGAGAAAAACACGACAAATTTTTTAAAAATACAAAATTAATGACAAAGGCAACCTGTCATACTCTTTGTTGGGGTAAGCGCGTGCGAGAGGAGAAACACCATGACTCAGCACCATGTAGGCAAAGTCAAACACCTGCTTGACTTGAAGGACGCCATATGAACTCCTGCCTACGTCGTTCCCTGTGAAGGTCAGGAAAATTTGAAATAATACATTGAAATTAAAAGTTGAACTGCTGCAATTCAACAGGAGTGAAAAGAGCCAAATCCTATTCTAAAGGAGTTTCATGAAAATAATGACTTCAGTAATGCATAGTGCAATAAAGGGGAGTCAAGATGAGGTGCCCGGAAAGGGAAGAAAAAAAAAATCATTATTCCACACAAAATTCAACTTTAACTTAACGGCAACTTGCATCTACTTTTTGAAACCAGAGCTCAGACTGTCCCACTGAATTAGAGGGATCTGGTCCTTTTCTCTTTTCGCCCAAATTTAGTTTTTGAGATTGCAAAACATCTTTTCTAACCCCTTTCCCATTTAAATACACTGATGACAGATGCTAAAACTTTGCTATTACATTAATGCCATATCTACACCCTTCAAATGGGGCACACTCCCATTGATTCAAACCCCACTCTGACCTGGCTGTATGGGGTCTTCAATGCAAAGCATGGATGGCCTGTTTCCACTCCCCATGGCTTTGAGCATTTCTTCCTTGGACAGGTAAGCCCCTCCATTCTTCACCCTGATGCCGGTCTTCATGTAGTTGAAATCGCGGCCGTACAGCTCAAAGAACTCGATCAGCAGGATGCCAAGGTTGATGTTGGTACGTTGCGTGTCGATCCGAGGGTGTAACTTTGATAAGCAGGACAAGGACGAATCATTAACTATAATTTGGAACCAAACTGAACCAGGCTCCATCAGTTTCCTAACTGGCAGCACAAAATATTAATATTTTACAAGTGTATCAAATAATATGGACCATTACTTTTGTAATCTACCTTTATTACATTAATTTACTGGATCCCTTCACACACTGATCTCTGCAAATCAGTAAATTAACCGGCAGGGCATTAACATTTTCTATAATTTACTCTGATGCTCAAGAGTTACATAACACTGACTTATTAACTTACAATCTTGCATAACAAACATGAATTCTCTCCTTGTATCCTGTGCACAGATGCAACAATTTTGAAGCAGGAGTAATGCAGTCAGAATGCCAAAATGGAAATATTTTAATGTGCTTTACAAAATTCCCAGTGTTTTGAATACACAGGAAAGCCTTTATTGTAGATGAGGGACTTGTGTTTGGGTACCTGCAGAAAGCTGATGGCCATTAGTATAAGGCTGTAAGAGCTGATGCCTCCAGTGAAGACTTCGTTCAGATCCCTCTGCAGGAGGAACTGCTTCAGAACGAAGATCAGTGGGGGCAGAACAGTGTACTTCTACAAGACAGAAAGACAAAACATTAACAACCAAAAAAGTCTACATTTGTGTAGGAAATGTCAGGTGGTTAAAGGATTACCTTGAGATAGCTTTTGATGAACTGCGCTGCCTTTACAGCAGTCTCCACATTGAAGCTTATGTCCACTTTCACCTCAGTTTCATGGTCAGTTAGTTTAATGATTGGCACCTGAGGACAGGTCAGAGTCAACATTTCTTAAACAATACTGACTTCATAATATAACTCTGTGGTTCCCCAAAGTAAAAAGACAAACAGCTCCAGCTGACTTACTGTAGCTTTGTCAAGGACCTTGATGGGATATGGGCCAGCCACATTGTGTTTCTTCAGGGCTTGTTCTAGTTCCTGCAGTGGGGGATGGTCCCACTGTCCGAACACCACCAGGTCAATGTCACTGAGAACAAAAACACCAAGTACTTTGTAACTTTAGGTATTCTGTATACACACAAAGTGCATGCTGATGCAACAGGTCACTAAAAAAACAACTATGTTAGGCTTCTGAAAAATGTGGATGTGGTTTGGCAAGTGCAATGTGACAACTTGTCAAATTAATTTTAGAAGAACCAGATAAAAAAAGAAGAAATGTGACTGAAACTGTAGGTTGCAGTGAAATGTCTTTAACTCTTCAATGAAACAAAAGGCTTGCAACCGCCTCTAAATGCACAATTTCTTCTTAAGACTGTGCACAAAGTTATAGCATGAGATCAGAGGATAATTGGATTAAGTAATCACATCACAAATGTGATGCCCTTCATCCTTTTCTGCCAGTGTGAAAGAGACAAGGACATAGTGGATATTTTTGATAGGAAGGACTGTTAAATGAAAATTAATGCTCTCGTAATACTATGAACACAACACCTCATACACCATCATCTGGAGATAGTGTGAACCAGTAAAAATGCCAGGCCAAAGTTAAATTATCGCTGGTGAAATATCAACCAACACTGGACTTATTTAGCTTGACAAAGCATGTGGAATCTGAAGTTTGTTAAGAAAGTTACACTTTCCCAAACCTACCTCACGCAAGGACCTATGTCCACCCAATGCTGCAAAAACAAAGGACTTTGCTTAATGTTCAAGACACTGGAACCCAGGGGACTCTGTCCCAACCTTTTCACAGATGCAGCTGGACTTAAGCTCTAGAAAAACAAGGAAAGCGGCGCAATGTGCAAAAACGGTGAGGGGGAAATATATCACTAGAGTGAACCCTAGTTGCAGCTTATAAATGCACTCTTTGCTGTAGCAGGTAGCTGCTGTTAGCCTTTAAGTTCAGTCAGCCGTGCAGCTAGTGGCCCTGTTAGCTGATTACTCTGTCTGCACTCAGAGCTTGGAGTAACAGATGAGTGTTGGTGTTTAAACTGGCGGGAATGGAACTGAGCTGTGCAGCCTCCTGGCAGACAAAACCGGAACAGGACCAGTTTCTCCTTGCTTCGGAGAAATAACAAAACAAAACAAACGGTTACAGCTGTCCAATAACTCAATCCTGATGGCAGCACATAACAGGTGGTGTTTGAAAAATGCTATGGCAATTCCTTGAGCGTCAACCTGCCATACATTTAACAAATTTATTCTCTCCCTTTCTGTATCTCTTTATCTCTCATTCTAATTAATTGTGTGTCTGTTCCACAGGAAGAAACGAGCAGCAGACCTTTAGGGCTTTTCAGTGGGGTTTGAAGTTTAGTTCCTCCCCTGTTTCCCTGTCTGTGCTTTAAGAGATCAGCTTTATTTCATCATGTTTGCTTTCAGCTGTAAGGGAGTTGCATTAACTGTTAATGAAAACCTAACATCTCCTGCTTTTGCTGCTTCAGAGCAAAAGCCATAAAATTTAACTACAAGGGCACTTACTGTTAAGAATTTTTAGGAAATGAAATGAGGTTAGCACCAAATAAGCAGAGCTTTGTTTGTTCTTCAATAAAAACAAATCTACCACTGCCAGGAGGAAAAAAGTACAAACCGAAACAGCCACAAATGTCAGATGAAGAGCTATCAACAGTAGGCTTTTACTACACCTCTGCAACCAACCCACATACAACATGTAAACAGTGTCTTTTAACTACTACACTGTGGGATGGAAAAACATTAACAGCAAAACAGTGATAAACATATGACAAGTGCATCTAGTTACAGACACACCATAATGGGCCCTTCTTTGATGGAAGTATGCCAGCAGGGCTGGACAGATGCACAGAGTGAAACCAAGTCCAGCCAAGCCAGCACGTGTATGAAAAAGGCCCACGTCTGAGCCAGAGGCCGAGTAACATCAGGAAGTGGACTCCTGAGAAGAGAATCCTGAAGCCCTGTCATACCAGCCAAGATGCAGAATTCATGTGGGCAAGCAGATGTGCTTGGTCAGACTTATGGTGATGTTGGAGCCACATCAAAATCATTATGTGCCCAAGCTGAAGGGAAGGTGATAAGACAACAGAAAAACACGCCAGTGGTTTTCACAGATGACACACAAAGCTGGTAGAAAGCCTGAGTCTTTTTTTTTTTTTCTTTTTTTTGGGGGGGGGGGGTTAAACTGGCAAAAGGATACCTAGTATCTATTTTCCCCAGGTGCTACGGTTCAGCAAAAAGAATCGTCTTGCAGGCTAAAAACAGCATGAAATAAGTGCTCAGACCCCAGAGAACGTTGGTCAGCTCCTCATTCTGAGCTGGAAAGCGGACATTCCTTCACTGTCAGTGTCTGAGGGTTTTTAGTCCTAAAGCCAGCAGAAAAGAGTAGTATATTTTATTTATTAAAATTATAGTATGTATTAATAATAGTACGAGTTCTACGTAATTTGATTCCTGTTTGACAGTAATTTACTATCATGTTTCTCAGTTGCTGAGTGGGGTGCACTGCATTGTTAAGGCTGCAGTTTATCATATTGTGGAACCTCTGACAATTCCCAACCCCAAACAAACATGTATTACCTTGTTGGAAGATAAAGTCCTGTGCTGAAGCTGCCAAATATCTCCACCTGTAGGGTACAAGACAAATTAATGAAAGCCTGATTCAAATCCTAATGTATCGACTATTATCAGTTTCAAAGCTCATGTCTTAGCTTGTTTGACCTCTAGGTGTGCCAACAGTTTATACGCCTAAAAATGGCTTCGCTTCGCTGCTTCCCTTTTGAGTTTGTTTCTTCCGCTATACAAACTCTTTCAGTCAGATCAAACTTGAAAAATGTCGCTGCAAGTTTCTTGATTGATGTGTGTCTGTGTTGCACCATAGCAATGGGTTATAAAAAAGTAGCTAGACATATATTTGATGTGTTTGTTCAGTCATTCCTTCATGCTATTCTTGTGAAACTTGTGGTCTGACTCTCCCATTGACCTGCAGAAACGACCAACAGCTAATTTTATTTACTTTTAACTTTGATTTGTTCTTCCTTATGTAATACAATCTAAGATATTTTATGCATTGCTTGTGCACAGCCCTTTATTCGGTTGATCTTCGGAATTTATTGCACCAAATTTTTGCAGTGCGAATACTAGATCTCGCACCATCGCCATGAGGAGTGTCTGTTTTTCTACTCACGTCTGCACTTTATAACAGGATTTATCTACTTATTTATCTATTTATGATTGTTTATTATCCATGTTTACTTCTCTGTGTAATCTGATGTGTGTTTCTGAAACCTGCTGTAAATCAAATTTTCTTCAGGATAATAAATAAGTTGAACTTGAACAATATCCTCAAGTCCTAACACGATTAACTCCATAAACAAGCAGGACTTCCTTGCTTGCTAGCAACGTGCAAATAACGTGAGTAGGATAGCAAAATTTGACCAACTTTATAAATAACCTACTCTACTGAAAATGGGCTTTGTCCATGTTAGTCACAGTTTGGCATAATGTGCATGTCTTTCTGTGCACAATATGTTCTACATATTATTGTGAAGATTAAGATACTGTTAAAAGCCTAATGTTTGGTTGAATATAACACTGATGTCTGTAAAACATGAGAAGTATTATTTTTGTCCAGTGGTCTAAGATATTAGTAACTGCGGTTGTATGTCTATTTCAGACTTGAATAACCTTATTTCTGGTCTGGGACCAAGGCCCCAAATATGTAACATGTGTAATGACTAGAGCTTGGAATAGGAACAAAGATTGGCCTTTAGAAAAAAAAAAAAAAAAAAAAAAAAAAGAAACCACAAAGGTCCCCAGTGGG
>JAQLOL010000025.1:22310815-22328967 GCA_029783665.1 Naso thynnoides
ACCTTCCTTCAACTTTTATAAAAAAAAAAAAAAAAAAAAAAAAAGAATCCACAGAGGTCCCCAGTGGGACTTCTGAGCCATATTTAACTCAAAATGTTTATAATATAAAAAAGAAAAAAAGAGAAAAAAAAGAAAGAAAAAAGCTACTCGATATCAAATAGAGTCAGTCTAACATTCTATTGGCAACATACAATGGAAAATAATTCATTAACATTATTTAGGCAATGCAAGTGACATGAATTATGATTACATCTGAGCAAAAATGTTTGTACATGCAATGTAAACTAAGCTGGTGACTGCCTACAGTGTGGCCAAACAGGATACGTGGAAGTGCAGAGTAAACTTCCAGGAACACTGACCGCTGCATATATAAGACAGTAACCTTGATTTACAAAGTGCAAGACAGCCTTGCAAAGTAATTTGCAGAGCAATGAACAAAAGTCAACACAAGACATAAAATGTCTTAAAAACTGTTTTAGATACGACAAAACCTGCAAATCAAACAAATATGGTCAAAGTAGATACATTCTGAAAAATTCTTGAGTAGAAATTTATCCTGAAATGTGTTTTTCAGTGCAGAAATGTGAGTCTTGGCAGGCAGCAGAAGCTGGCTTGTGTGTATCTGGTCTTGGTACCCCCATGCTCATAAAGCTGCGACTTTAGACAGAATTTCTCATAGAGTGGCTCAGTCATGGGGGTCCCTTCCAGTGGAGCCCATGGGACCTTATCGCAGAAAAATGTTGTGCAGTAGTCAATAGAGAGAGAGAGAAATTATTTTTTGATCCGTTTTAAAATTGTGTCCTAATTCTGAAACATGACACTGGTCATTTTAACATAACTTTACAAATCAATAAAGTTGCAGTTTGTCATCAAGATAGTCAAGTTCCACTTTGTTTTTGTGAATTTGTTTGGTGAACTACATCTCTCGTCTCGCACAATATACGTCACCTAACGCTAACATGGCTGTAACTCTGGCTCAGTTTCTTTCGTTCCTTCAGAACGAGGGGAAATGAACTAAAAGAAGTAAAAATCATTACAAACATGGGCACGTTGAGAGCTGCTGCTACGCAAACGTTCGTTGGTTCAGTAAGAGACCGTTGTTGAGACGTCACTTATGTGTTGATCAGATGTTTAGTCTTTGTAAATGTGTGTTATCAAAGTCTTACTTCAGCAGCTGTGTCATAAAGTGTGACTTTTATTATTTGCAAAATTATCTTTTAAGCTGACAACACATGTGAGATTGACAGTATAATTTAAAAAAGATAAAAAATAATTAAGTCTCCTTCCATTGACTACTGCGCGTATTTCTTCTGAAATAAGGTCCTATTGACTGGAAGTGGAAGGGTGGGACTCAGGCACTCTGCAGGATTCACGACGACTCTGTCCTAGTCTGCACGAGTTGTGACCAGTTGGTGTGGCAAGTTGGCACAGATCACTGTAAGTGGTACAGACTCGAATCTGCAAGGGTGTGAGGAGAACAGACCCCTTCAGTCATGAGCAGTAGAGTATCAAACATGTTTGATTTTTCAGAGCTGACTCTGGAGGCTGTTGCGTAGTGCACACAGGTCACTGACACAACGGTGACTGGTACCCCCAATAGCCAATGAACACAGAGGAGGTGTGATACAGTATGTAACATTACCAAAAGGTATGTGATTCATTCACCTCCAACTTCCTCTTCAGTCTATACTTTGTACGTTACTTCCGAAGACTGCGCCGTCCAGTAAAATGACATCACTCATATATGTTTTGTCCCCCTTTTTCCTCCTCTCAGAGCAGATAGTGGCACATATACGGTAATGTTTGTTTACTCTTCGTCTTATTCATCTTTTGTGGTTAAATGGCAGTTGGCAAACATCTTTCAGGTGCATCACCTCCACCTTCAAGACTGGAACGTGGGTTTGTTACTCCTGCAGGTGTTTTAATGGGTGTTTGATGCGTTCAGTTGTAGTGACAATTTGTGTAGTCTGAACCCTAATCTGGCGCAGTGGGTCAACATGTGATGCCTAGATTTTCAATCTTCATAAAAAAAAATCTGCTAAAGCCAATTGGTTTGTGTATACTCCCATTCTCTTCAGAATCTTTTAGGATTGTGAAAGTTGTGCAGTGCATCCCTGGGTTTGGAGGTAGGGAGAGTGGTGACCCAAGCCCATCAAGAGGTGATTAGTAAAATCTTAAAATCAGCAACGTCTCATTTTTTTAAGATAACTGCGTCGAATTTTTTGAAATACGAATAGCGGAGGTCCTGGGTTCGTGTCCCATTCCAGGCAGGGGGCGCTGCGCTAACCTCATTCAGATATTACATTTCTATTAATAGGTGGATTGGTGTGAAAGAATTTGTTGAACTAAAAAATAATTCAACCAATAACAGCTGGAGTTAACGATGACATCAGGGATCCAGCAGTTTTGTTTTAAAGGAAAGACATTAGTGGCAGACTTAAATTAAAAAATGAAATAATTCTTTTTTCTTTTCTTTTTTTCCATACAGTTTTAAAATTTGACTAAAAAAGGAGCAGGGATATGGTCCAAAAGGACTGAAAGTGCATTTTTGATTTCAGCTTGACTTTAACAGTATTACGCTGCCTTTGTATTTTAAAAACACCATAGTTCAACAAAACGCGATCCACTATAATACCACCACTTACCTCCATTTCAGAAGTGACCAGAGTTCAATTATCAAGATCACCACTCTGACGAAGGTCCAACAGACATATTTAAACTGAATAACTTTTGACACTACCTTCAAAGGTGTCTGTCTCAGCCTTGTCTTTTCACTTGTGTCCACAGACAGGGCTCACAGCCGAGGTACCTCTCTCTGCACAGGCACACAGGTTATCCATCCTACTGACACTCACCCGAGCTGTGGGCCACAAGTCCTTGATGACACTTTCTATCCTGTTCACGACATCTCGCCTCATGGCCTCCTCCTCCGGTCGTGGTGACATGAAGCGGAAAAAGTCCAAGATTTCTTCATGAAGACTGCAGGGAATTAAGAAAAACAGGACACCTGGGGTCATGTACTGATACAAAAGAGGAAAGACGTTTCATGTACCCGTGTTAAAAAGAAATCGTGCTCACAGAATCTCAAGTTAACCTAATTACTTTGCAAAATACTTGAATGGATTAAAAAAAAAAAAAACAATTCTGACTGACATGCACAATAAAGTTAATGATTAGAGATATACACAGTTTTGCTAAAAGGACCACAAGTGATGATTTTGACAGTTTTATGTGACTTAGAAGAACATCCACAATGCAAAGTGATGAGAGAAAAATAAACTTTTCATTAATATTATACAGATGCCCTTACAATTTATGAAAAACTGCAAGTTAACCACCACTCAAGTTGTTGGGTGACATTCCTTAGGGAGCCCCAAACTCCCTTTACCATGCAGTGACTTCCAGAAACCCCTCCTACGTTAACCCTTACCCGTTAATGCCGGGGCTGTACCGCCTGGTTTTCCACAGGCTGCACGTAGACTCCACATAGTGTCCATTGCAGCCGTAGGACAGGAGCGGGTTGATGCCGTGAAAAGTGTTGGCTCTGTTCAGGTGCCTCCGGCGGCCGAACGACTGTGACTGATGGTGGTGGTGCTTGTTCCCATGCTGATTTTTCATCCCGGTGGGGGTGTGGCCGAACGATTGTTGCATGCTGCGACAGTGTTGCTGAACAGTGTGGAGAGGCGGAGGGGGATGTTGCCGTCGGAGGTTGTTCTCGTTCAACTCTTGCTCGCCGTAGTGTAAAAACCGGCTGGCCTCTTCTGCGACGTTCAAATTGTCGATTTGCAGAGAGGAGCCGGAGGGCGAGGAGCTCTCGGCCTCCGAGTCCAGCGAGGAGGAGGACGGTGACAACGAGCCCTTCCTCCGGACACTTCCCCTCTCCCCGCCGCCGTCTCGCTTGGGCAGTTTTCCAAACACACCCCCCGGCGGCGGTGCTACATTTTTGCAAAACTCGCCGTTTGAGTCCGTGGAGTTAGCGTTTAGCGCTGTAAAGTTGCGCTGGTGGTGAAGGAGGTTGTCGATGCCGGAGTTTGCTCCAAATCCCTGAGAGGTTTCCCAAATATGCATCCACAGGGAATTGGCAGGTCCCTTCTGCTCCGGCTGGATCCAAGCGGTCCTGGGATCCATTGGACTCGAGTTTACCGAGAACCTCTTCACGGAAAAAAATGGCAAATAAAACAATTTGCAGTCAGGGAAACAAATAAATCCTACCGCTTTGATTTACTTGCTATCCTCGAGGTGCATCATGTCTGGAAACTGGTTTGATTTTTGCAGCGGTTTGCCCAACTCCACTCCCCATGTAAGCCAGCCAATATGGCGCACCCAGCAGCACGGATCGGCATCTACGCATGTCTGAGGGATTTAAATCTTTGAACACACCCCTCAGGACCGACAAATGCGTCAGGTCCGCCACATACAGGCCGGAGCAACCGGAAGCCAATTTTTTTTTTCTCCTCCGAGAGCTCATATCAAATAACATCACAAAACATTAGAAATGTCTTTCTAAATATACTTACGACATTCACAAAACATAAAAAAAAGATTATTTATAACCTTGAAGTCTATTTCAATTTTTTCTCACTTTTGAAAGTTGTTGTCATAATACAAGTTTATATGCAAGTTGAGATTAAAAACAGCACATTCATGTACAATTATGAGCCTAAAAATCCCTAAAGATTCACCTCCTTAATACAACTTTGTAAAAAACAAAACAAAACTAGATTTACCATTTACTAATAATAATAAGCTTCTAAACTGAAGTGCAACTCTGCCATTTTGGATTTACTTCAGACTCTGCTCTAAAAGTAATGCTATTTTACATTTTTAAATGAATTATTTTAAAATAATATCACATTTCAGTCATACAATCTGTTTTCTAGATTTTTAGATTATGTAGAATACTTTTTCAAATGTGGTCAGGGCTTTTATTTTGAAGGGCACTTCGGGAAGCTTCCATTCTTATCACAACCTTACACACATCACACCGGGAAGGACAAAACGTGAAAGTTGTAGTAATTTGGCTGGATCAGTAGACGCCGCCTTTCTCACCGCTTTTATTTTGTTGTACATAAACGTGAGCTAAGACATAAAAAACACCTGTCTGCTTTTGAAATACTGAGCTTTATAAATGACTTGTCACTAACATTTTACATTGAGGCAGGCAGAGAATGCACAGACGAATCAGTTAAATATGTAGAAATTTTAATTTGAAAAATTAAATAACCTTTGAAACTGTACAAAACATTTACTGTGGAAACATTCACTTTCATTTATACAGAAACTGACACCTCATATTTACACGCGCTTGAAAGAAAATACATTTACAACAGAGCCACAGTTCAACCGGAACATACCTGTTCAAGTTTTACAACTTTTTAGAGCATTACCTGAGAACGGCAAAAAGGCAGGGCATTGTGCCTGTTCATTAATTACGGTGCGGACAGTTAAAATTTTAGGAAATCAAATTTTTCTTGTCTTAACTCAAAAAACTCAAGACACAATTGCTACAATATCTGTCAAGCTAATTTTAAAGTAGAAGTGCACATGAAAACATAAAACAAGTGCTGTCTGAAACTGTCATTCACAATAACTTCTTGATTTCAGACAAACAAAGAACCTAGAGACACTTTGTATATGGAAGAAAAAACCTTTGATGACATTCAAGCACCTGGTTGCTCAGCATCTCCATCATAGCCAGTCCTTCCTGTCATTATAATATAGCAGGTATATATTCATATTCATGTCTATGTGGATTCATACAGCATGTGCACTTCGTTCATTTCTTGAGCTGTCTGCAAATTGAGGCTAACTGGTTAAAGCAGCTGGTAACAGCAGGAGGGACACTCTGAGATGTGTCTTCTCTCCACTCAGCAAGGGCATCCAGGGCTTGTTTGGGGTTGCAGGGAGACAGGTCATAGATGCAATAAATGGCTGCTAACTGGACATTCCACGGTACACCTTGAGAGAGATGACACAATAAAATTAGAATTCATGCAGAAATACATCTGCTGGATGGCCACGTATACATGCAAATATACTTTAACAAGCCAAGGTGGGATGTAAATACTGAGGGAAATGACTGAGTGCCTGGATAAGGAATAAATTACCATCGCATTTGAGTATCAAAAAAATTTCTCAATTAAAAGCAGGTGTGTGGAAATGGCAGCACTTTCAGCACACAGTGGAAGCTGTGTAACAGATACAGGGAAATGGGCTCATTCTGTATTTAGTAAGGCTGCTTATGTTTCATACCTTCAGTGTTTCCATGCCTGCCAAACGTGTTGATGACGTTGGCGACAGTCATCAAAGAGGAAACACACCTCTCTTTAATTCCCAGCTGACCAAGGCGTCCTATTTAAAACAAACACAAAACAATGATAGTCTTAAATGTCCTTTAGTGATCACTTTAGGTTAAAGCTGAAGTAAATTAACAAAAAATGGACCTATGAGTCGGAGTACAGTGGCAACTGTCTCATCAGAGACGGGTGTTTGTTGATCTCTGGGCTGTGTCACCCAAGCGTTCATTAATGGCCACAACTCCTTGCTGTTAAAACAAAAGGAACAGATTAGAACAAGGTTACACAGGGTGCTTGTTTTAAAAAAAAAAAAAACTACTTTAACTGAGTTTCACGTGATAATTTACATTTTATTTACACAACTGTGTATTAAATTACATTATGAAACACTGAAGCTTTGGAAAAACAAACACACCTCAATACATTGTCATATGTCCACATCCACTTCCTGTGTGTACAAAGGAGGTGCAGTGTGAAGACCTGTTCCCAAGCATGGGTCCCCAGGTCGACCCCGTACCGGCTGTGTTGAGTGAAAGACAGGCTCGACCCTGACCGAACATCAGACAGGGTTCTGGAGATAAGCTTGTCAATGTCACAGGGAGGACTCTGCAGGAAAACAGGGAGATAAGGATTTTAGCTACATTTAAACAGCCACATTTTCATTTTACAACACAAAACTTTTACTTCTAGTGCCCACATCACACTTTTTTAGAGGGTCATTCTACTTCACTTTAGAAAATATATGGGAAAACAAATGAAGAATTGATGATATGATTAAGACAATGAACTAACTCTGAAATTAGAAATCAGGAAGTGTCGAAAAACAAAAATGCCCTGGAAGTTTCTAGAATTTGAAAGGAGATGGTTAAAATGGCACTATTTTCTCAGTCACTCAATTTACAAAGTCAGAGGATGTGTAAGTCAAGCTAAATATGAGAAAAATCAACACAACAAATGTGAAAGAACCCAAGCTCTACGAATACTTCACCTTCTCCCAACCAAGGAACGCTGAAAGGCAGCTGTGCAGGTTTTCTTGTGCTTTCAGTTTGGTGACAGCATGTATTGCCTGGCACAGACAACTCCCGTGAGAGAGAACACTGGGCCATGTTGTCACCATGAACAAAATCAGCTTAGCAGAGTCTGGGAAATCTGCAGTAGGGAAGACACAGTAAGAAAAGCATTAATTAAAATTGAGCTTAAGTGGTGCAGAATAGATGAAAGTACTGAGAGTCTTCATTGGTTTCTGGTAAAAGGTTGATCACACAATGAAAACAACTGAACTTGACTCATACTACGAGCACAGTGGCTTTGAATCAAAATAGGTGCAAGCAGATCAATAAAGACAGTCTTCACATTTGAGAGAAAGGATTCAGTTAGTCCCATTAAATTATAAAATACTTTTGTGGAAGTGTAAGGCGGTGTGTGAGCTTCAATAATACAATGATGAGGGTCGCTAAACACTGTTGTGTACTGACGTGCTAAAAGGACGCTGTTCACCGAATGCGCTCATATTAGTGGTGAACATTGAACAGAACGCACCCATCTGCAGCTGCTAAACGTGACAGTGAGTGTCATTAACTCTTGCGGGAGTTAACAGCGCTCCCAGGGTATTAAATATCACCCTGGTAACACTACGACACAACAGTGTGTGGAAAAACTCTCTAGGCCAGACTGTCTTGTTCAACAAAAGTTTCTGTTCTGCCTCTGTGGCTGACCGCAGTATTCAGAGGATGTGGCTCCTGAATTGGGACACAGCTTGTGTTTACTTTTATATCACAAGCATGCACTGTGCAGGAAGGCTAGTGAAGGGAATTCAGATGCAGCTACCAGGATTTCATGTAAATATCCGAAGGAGTTTTATGAAGAGATAAGTAATGTTATTTATATAAGCTACATCTTTCAGCTAATGGTAAAGAGTCAGTGGTGGAGCCTGTTCTGTACCAGCTCACTTGGGAGCACATGGAGGCATTTTGTGTTTCTGAGCTGCTGCATAATAATTTGGTTCATGCAGACTAAATAAACTGTCCATTATATCTACAATACATCTTTGCTGCACCTGTTTTCCATTTTTCCATCCACGATTGGGATGGGTGGATAAAAGCAGGTTCTTCTTGAAAAATAGTAAAGTGAATGTAAACTGGCTCATTTTTGGGACTGTGAACTTCAAACAAAACTGCAAATTGTGAACTTTGAACTAATGCATTTTAATATGTCTGAACTCAACTTTAAACTAGCTCTTGTAAAATGTGAACTTGCACAATGCTGTCGCTAACCTTCTGCAAGAATACTGTATGCCAGGATGCGAGCCTTCTCCCAATCTCTCTTCTGTCTACAAATCCCAGTGTAGACTCTGCAGAGGGCCTGCATGTGGTTTGTGCTTAGGTCTTTTTTCTCTGCTTTCAGTTTGTTAAGAATGGCGAAAATCACATCATCTGCCTTAAGCTGAGGAGAAAAGAAAGAAAAAAATGCACTTATCTTAAATTCACATATACACTAACTTTTGAACATGACACATTTGATCTTATGAGTATTGGCAGGCATTTCTCTACACTATAAAACCATAAGCAAGTTACCACCCATTTTGCGGAGAAGAATTATGATACTTGAAATCAGGTGTGTACCAAATAACCTTACAGAGAGCAATATTATGTGGTCAGTAATAATCATGGGATGAATGGTTAGACTGAAAAACAGTTCTTTATAGATTACAAGCCCAATAAAATAGCACACTCACCAAGCTGCTTTGGTAAATGTCAGCGATAACCTCCTTCTCTTCGCTTCTCAAGACAGGCTTTTTGGGCAGATTACCAACAAACAGGTGGCTTTGGATCACAGGCAACAGATCAAAACACTGGTTTTCTATTTTCTTTAAAGTGTTAGCTATTAGATTTTGCCCTGCAGGTTCAGCAATTTCCATAGGAGAGGTGGCCTCATTTGTGGACTCTTTGAGCTTGAGATCCTGAGGTGCAGTGCTCTCATCTCCACTGTTTGAGGAGGAGGAGGAAGGCACCTGCTTGTGACTGGCAGTAGGAGAGCAATTATCTAGCCTGAGACATTTGCTGCTTTTAGGTTGAGGAGAACCGATAGACTGTCTTTTTCTTCCTCTCATCTCAGTCTTGGTGAAGGCAGTGGAAGTGGAGTTAATAGTTTTAAAGCCAGACATCTGACTGCAGGCTGTTGAGGACGTTGTACTCTCAGATGAACAGACACCAAGACTAACGTTACCCCTGAGAATGCTCAGAGTTCGGCCATGGGCAGAAAGCTCTGGGTACATGGTGTCAAGAATCCTCATTGAGTTTTCCTGAGATGGACCAGAGGAAGACAATGTTGCTGTGTGAGGCAGGCGACCTGGAACCGGCACCGCATGCTTTGGAGTGGCAGAACCAAACTGAAGTGGTGATGAAGGGACTCCGTTTGGAGGAACCGGACTGTTTAGGGCTGAGGAACTCTGCTGCTGACTGTTTGGTGTCAAGTGGAACTGGTTGGGAGTAGTCGGGGAAACTAATCCATCCATGGGTGAGGGAAATGACAGTTTCCCAATAGCCTGTCTTGGATTGATGGATTTGCCCACCTTTGGAGGTGTGCTCACTGGAGTTAGAAGACGAGGAAGTGGAGGCCCCATTTCAAAGCGAACTTTGCTGATGCATTTTGATAGCTGAGTTGTAGTTGAATCTGCCACTGGACTGTGTTTTTTCTCTCCGATTCTGTCCGGGCTTTGTTTCTCAGGAACATTTGTACATGTTTCCAAACATTCTTTTTGTCCATCTGTGGCAGTAACACTATGCTCTAATGAGGCAGTAGGACTAACACTGTTCACTTTCTGGTTACTTGTGTCCATGCTGTCCTGAAGCAAGTCTTTGACAACAGCCTTTTCAATCACACCCTCTTTCTCTAAATTGGGCACTGGCTGTGGAGATTTTTTGCTTGTTGAAATGGGCTCAATGTTAACACCAACATTCGATTTCTCTGGGTGAGTTTCCAGATCCTGACTCAAACGCCTGCAGGGAGAATGTGTCTTTTCATCCAAAGATTCATTGTCAATAGTCTTTGTCTCTTGGAGGTCAGAAGAGGAAGGCCTGTGGTCTGCTAGAATTTCACTGTTCAATTTCTCTGTGTCAACATCCATTTTTGACTGGGGTTCCACATTTGTGTGCCCAGATTTACAGTCAGCAGAGGATTCGCCATCCTCCATCTTCAACACTGAAGACTCATGGGGAGATGGAGGTCTATTATCACTATTTAATTTCAAGGGAGAATTTGGGTCATGAACTCCTCCAGTTACTTGTGTTTCATTCCCACCTTCCTTGTCAAGAGGTTTTATGGATGCCTCATTTTCAAGCTTTTCTTGAACTTTTTTATTTGTGACACTACTGATGCTGTTACTGCAGCTTGACAAGCTGAGATTATCTGCTGGAATGTCAGTGTCCTTGCCAAGACACCCTACATTCTCCTGGATCTCAGAGACTGTGGCATCTTGACTGTCCATTCCCAAACTACAGGAGTCTGAAAGACTTTTTCCCATTTCTGGATCATTTTCTGTATTTGTAATCTCAGTATCTCTTACAGAGTCAATGAATGTTGAGGAGGCAACAGAGGAAGTAACAAGCTGCACATCTCCTGCTTCCTCAGAGGTAGCAGTTGAATCACTTCTTTTGGAAGATTTTCCCTCATCAGCAGTGACTGTTTCGAGACCAGTATCATCACTGAGATTGGGGCCAACATCCATTTCCGTAATAATCTCTAACTCTTCGTTCTCTTTTCTTAAAGCATTGTCAGTTTCAGAGATGGGATTTACATTGCAAGGCTGCTCCCGACTTTCAGTAGCTAAGGACTCAACCTCAACTAAAATTGGTGTGTCTGATGTGAAAGAAGACGACGATGACGATGATGCTACTACATTCGCAGGTGCTAGCTCCTGCTCAGTCCGGACATCTTTTTCAAGATGCATTTCATCACCATCTGTACTTAATTTTTCCTTCGTTTCAGCAATGCCACTCAGCTCATTTTGTTCCAACTTGTTAGAGTCATCTTCATTGGAAATGTGTCCCACTTCCTGTGTTCTTACAGCCGGAGAGTGCATACTATCCTCTGTAGGTAGTGCAAAAGATTTTGAACAGTGGCTTGACACTGGTGGTGGCATGAGTAAGGACTCTTTTTGTTGAAGAGAAACAGAGTCATCAGAGGGTTTGGGATGGTTTTCCTTTACTTCATCATCTGACTCCATAGATTCCATTGTTGTGTCCTGACAGAAAGAAGGAGGGCAACAAGGATGTGATTTGCAATAGTATAGCTTTGGTGGGACAAAGTTTTCACAACAGTTGCACATGGCATATTAATGCATTAACATAACAGAAAAGCTATTGTTACAAATAAAAATCTGTATCCAGACGGAGTTTTGTTTAGTTTTTGAATGAAAATATAATATATGAAGTTTAAAATATTTTCATCAAAGCAGTATTGAACAAGTAGTTTATGTAAATATACATTACGGAAAACGCTTGCTTCATTGGAGCTATGAGCGAAGAATTCTTAAATCTTGCATCATATTGCAGAAAGAGATTGTACCTGGCATCTCAATATGATAAATAAAAATAGTGGAAGCTGTACTCAGCCTTTAAAAAAACATTTGCATAAGACATAACTGAATTCTTACCAAATCTGGTAGCGGTGATATGCAGGAGAGCATTGGTTTAAAGAACTCCAGTATCTCGTCGAGTGATACTTCAGAACTGTCCAAGTCACTAGATGCCTCCTCAGTTTTGTGCTCCTTGGACAACTGAGTGTTCTTTTTGGAAGTGTCTGTTTGCTTCTTGGAACTTGCTGACTGCAGACACTTTTGATGCTTGATGGTTTTTAGCTTAGCAGGAGAGGGCTTCAACTGTGTATAAGCTGCTTTTGACTGCATGTGGTTGCTGTGGAATTCTCCAATCTTCTTAGAAACAGACCGGGATTCATCATTCAGAAGAGACTTCTGTCTGTTTTGTGGAGAGGAGGGCAGAGTTTGCTTGGAACTGGACTCTGAAAATACAAAAAGAATGAAGAGGAAATGATTGAAGAAAGAAGAAATTACACAAATGCAAAAGTGTTAAATAGAAGAAATACAAACAACAGAAAAAAAGGGGGGTCACTTGTCTCATTCAAAAGTATGGACACTTGTTCAGTTCTGTCAGTAACAATACACACATGTACATGCAAGATAGGTGATGATGCCTCACCAGGTAAATGCAAAAGGTTTGCAGAGAGCGGCTGCTGAGGTTCCACACATGCCCACAAATTCTCCAGCAGCGTTCGGAACTTTTCTGAAACACAGGCACAAAAAAATTACGCACTGCAAAACTAAAAGGTGCAAAGTCTGCTCCGAAGGTTAATGCATGTGATAAATACATCTAACAATGCAGTAAAAAATTAAGTGAAGCAAACAGCATACCTTTGTCAATTTTAGGCTCCTCGGGTGCACTTCTTTGAGATGACACACTCCTGTAATCTGTCAAGAAACATTTCAGATACTGTTTAAATTTGAACTTAATTTTTTTTAAAAAGTCAGTTAAAGATGCTGATGTTATGGGAAAAACAAAATGACTACTGTATGACAAAAGACCTGACCACAGCAAAATAAGAATTAATTCTAACGCTGGATTTGTAAATGAAGCTGTTACTTGTTTACCTTTACTCCTTTCTCTTTCCAGTTTCATCAGTCTCACCTGCAAATGAATTCAAATTATACACAGAGAAACGTAAATTCAACAGTACAACAAATATTTCCACCAATGGCTTTTATGAAGTTCATTACTCCACCTGGAGGTCGTTACTGTTTCTCTCGAGCAGAAACTTCTCTTTGCGCAGTTGGGAAATTTGTTCATTCTGTTTGCAAATTGATTCTGAAATAAACCACCAAACAAGAATTGTCATATAAACACGGATTTAAGACATCTTGAGAGCATACAATAATTCTAAATATTGTGTGAAATCCAATATGCAAAACTAACCTTCGAGCAGTCTAACTTTCTGTTCAAGGTTTTCCTTTCTGTTGACAAGAAAACATTGGGGAACCTTTTAGCACCATTTGTTTTACATTACTTTCTGACAAACAAAAGAGGATGAATAATCATAAGTCTTACAACAAAAAACACAGACATAAAGGGAAGAGGAAAACATGACACTCAGTGATGTCCCCAATGCCACAGTTTAGTTCTTACATGTTTGTTGTCCTGGCATTCTCCTCAATCAATTTTTCAACTTGATCTGCTTGTTCCTGAGATTTCTTCAGAGATGTCTGAAGAGGTAAAAATGAACAAATAAATTATGAAGTTTCCTAAGCTACATATGATCATATACGTACAAAGCTCCTAGAACAATTGACCAATCATTGCTAACTTGAGATTGCAGTAAAAATCAAATGATTCAAGTGTATTTGAAGAGCTTACCTGAATTTTGAGACAATCGTTTTCTGCCATGGCCTTTTCTCGCTTCAGTCGTGTATTTTCAAGTGACTGTGTTTCTGTCAGTTCTATGATTTTAAAACACAATTAAAGAAAAACAATCATTTAGTATTTTTTAAAACAAATGATTAAACTTCCTAAAAGTTACAGCGTGTGCACACAAAGTACCTTTCATATTCTTCAGCTGGTCTTCAAGCTTACTCTTCCTGCAGAATAAAAAATTAATGTTAACATTTTACCACAAACTTAAAACCATAATTATCGTCTTATCCGCACTGTCAAAACAAATAACACAAAGTGGGATAATTATTTCTTACTCTGTCATGACCTTGCTGCTCTCCTGCTTCAGTCTCTCTATCTCTTCAGCCATCTGTCCATAAGTTTTAAGTGCATCCTATAAAAAAATAAGTTGGAGAAACTAACTCAGAAATTTTGTATTGTGACAAAAATATTAAGAGACAGATACGTTAATATAATAAGGGGAATATTACTTCAATGTGATTCTACAGGGAATGAGCATACCTTCTTTTCTTCCAGTTCTGCTTGCACAGACTCATAATCTGCTGTCTTTTTTTCCAGAGTAACCAATTTGATCTGTAGCTCTTCCAGCTGTTGTTGAAGCCTGATTGAGTCACTGCATAAAACATGTTAAAATCATTAACAGGTTCAAACCAATTATATGCAACAGGATATAATCTGAGCATTTGTTTCCCAAAAGTTAACTATTTCCTAATAGGTGTCTCTGTACTAATGCCGTCAGATGTCACTTGGTTTTCTATCTCTAGATCATGTACCATTTAGTAATAACATTCATACTCAGACCATTTTCAAGGTATCTATAGGGGAAGTTAATAACAAAAACGTTTTAAGTAACCTTTCAAAAGCTGGGTTACATTTCCTTTGCTAAACATTCTCCTTTAAGATATTTTCAATCATTTAGAATCCTCTCAAACTATTCTTCCCACAGATTTCCATAGATTATAAAGACGTTACGAAACGTTGAAGAACAAATTAGTTTTAACAATATTGTGTATAAAAGTACGCCATAAAATTTATCTTGCTTACAACTTGTGCCTGACCCGGGATCCAAAGAAATCTCATACAAACGGTTTACTGAATATGACAGACGTTAATGTCTTACTGCTAGGTAACTGTTTCTTTATGGTGAGACTCGTCACCATGGTACTCAGGATTCGTTTTCACTCACTCTGTGACTGTTATCTTCTGTTTAAGTGCCAGAAATGACGATACATATTCGTTCAGGCTCTGCAATAATAAAGGAAGAGTAAATTAAACAAAACACTAACATGGAAATCCATAATTTACTGGACTTTAGTTGAAAAGACATAAACACATAAAATTGGACATAAAGGTTAAAAACGGTCAATGTTTCGTCAACAAAGACAACCCGCTGCTTTCTAATGTGTTTTTCTGTCAGAGAAAGACAATCTGACCTGGTGTAAGACAGAGCAGTTTTGACAGTTTCCGACCGTCGCGTCCGCGGCGATTGCAACCGTTTTCGTCTGACTGTCTCCTGGCATCATGGTACGACAGATACAAAAAAAACCCACAACAGTCTTTATTTTAAACAAAATAAAAAGAAGACCATGTCTCGGTGATACAAATCCCAAGTAGGTTCAAAACAACTTCACATTTTCGCGTCTCCCACGTTGACCAAGGACCCAAGCGAGGACCCCATCGAGGGCTCCGCGAGATGCCGGTTGACCTAAAATTAAATATTTCTCGCCATAGTATGAGCATATTTGTATTTCTGGTATATCTCTGAGTAGCCTTGAGGAAGGTAGTGTTAAGTTGCATATATATATATATTTGTAATTGCCGTAATATGATATTTTGGATTGTTCTGATTTTGGTTCAGGCATTTTATTATGACATATGGAGGCGTTACTGTCTGGTACACAAACGCTTTACAGAGGCAAGGTGGTATGGGAGGTTGTTGTCAGTCCCGCGTTGATGTGAGTTATTGGTTGCCATCCGCCATAATACCTAAAGAAGAGGAAAGTGGTATTGCGGTTCATGCTGTATTCTGACCGACCTGTAGACATATACACGGGTTATATATCCAATGTATCCTGACCCAAATTGTGGAAGCTGTAACGTTAGGTCAACGTAACCGTGTACTCTACTAAATACACTGCAGGGTGTATGTTAAACGTTAATGTTAGCTGCTGTAACTACTATATATTGTAGTATAGACTTTCTCCTCTCCTTTCTGAAACACACCGGACAACACCGTAATCGGCATTCCACTCACATGATGAAATTATTACACAAACTACATAACTGATACATTTGACAATAAAACGTCGTCACTACAATTCCTCAACAAGTCCCTGGTGGTCTAGTGGTTAGGATTCGGCGCTCTCACCGCCGCGGCCCGGGTTCGATTCCCGGTCAGGGAACTTCCTTTTCATTATTATCAGAGATATTCATCGGATTATTATATATCATACACACAATACGTATTCCTTATGTCACCTCTCCTCTGTGTTCAGTGTTTAATGCCACGAAAGCCATTCCAAAGGCAAGCCAAGTTAGAGCATGCATGAAGCTTAGTAAAGTATTTTAACTTCTGACAGCAATGCTGTGTTGTTACCGTTGCCTGCATTCTCTGCTGGCCTCATCATATTTTACCATCCTGCTCTCATCTTCTTAAATGACATGTTCATCTACCGTCTGCCTACCCCATGTTAATGCAGCACTAGGCTAGACTTGACAATAACATTTTTGCATTTGCAGGTTAATAATATTTTTAGGACTGCTGATTGGTCCTAAGTATTTTCACACAGAACACGAATATCATGCTGGGAAAAAGTGAACCTTTTATTTTTCAGATCAAGGTTAATTTTTCCAAGCTTTCACACTGGAACAAAGGCATCAACCAAGCACATGGTTGTGCAGAACGAGCGTCACATCTGTCTCCCACTGTAGAGCAGAAGTATACATGACCAGCGCCATGTTTTGAGAGGAATTTCAGGTGCTAGAAAAACAAAATCCGCAGTTTCTTTAAAACTATGCAATATTTAAAAAAAGTAATGTTTTGACAAGACAGATAACGATCTTGGCAACCCGATAAATAAACCTACTGTTTTTTTGTGATTACTACACGTAGGGAAGAATAGGAAACTTAAGTAGGTGTGTTTCTACTACTCTGTGCAGTATGGACTTCAGACTCAGCATCTATGTGATTATTTTAACTACTTGTGGAAAAGTTATGTTAGCTGCTACTCATCTGTCTGTAAGTTAACGTTACCAATGGTTCATGTCAGGCTGGAGTGAGCTGACAAAACTCTTGTAAATTTGTATTCCTGTATTTCTGTTGCAAATTTGAGTCGCTGCCAGCCCGGACAGTTTTAATGCAAAGTAGTCACCGGCAAGTGTTTCGCATTTTCATGTCATTTATTTGTGATACTCAATGTGTGTAAAAAAAAAAAAGAGCTGTGTTGTGTGTCTCCCAGCATTTCAGACACACACTGGTGCCATAGATATGAACTTTTATATTTAGATCTCTGCCTTCATATCTGCAGCATCAAGTTTCAGATGTCAGAAGTGCAGGAGAGTCTCACAACTCAGTGGCTCTGTTCAGTCCCGGGGGTTGAATCAGGGAAAGATTCTCTGGCATTGAGTTCGAAGTGAGAGAGCTGCTTCAGTTCTGGGTCTCAGTTTCAATGTCATCAGCTTGTCATGTCAACTAATGTCCTAAGTGTTAATGGCTATGCTGCCCCCGGTTTGCACACACACACTCACAGGACGGTTAAATACAGAGCAGGTGGTGGAGTCCGTGCGGTGTATTCGCCAGCGTATTTTGTCATTGCATCTTCTTGTTTCTTTATGAGGCCGAGTGAGGAGGAGGGAAGAGGGGTGATTTGTTTTAAACTTTGTGCTATAACCAGGGTGGCCCGCCTGGCAATGCATTTCAAACAAAACGTGAGGCGGAAGGGTGCTACTCAGCATTTGGGGGAGGAGGAGGAGGAGAAAGGGTGTCTGAAACTGTTTGGGGTTTCAGCAGCAGACAAAGTCTGGATGACACGGCCCTGTTCTGGGGCCCGCTCATTGTTCTGGGGCCCGCTCATTGTTCCGCCGGCCCATTGTTCCGCCGGCTAACTGTTCCACCCGCATGTGTGAGATGCACCAATGGGCCGGCGGAACAGTGGTGCAGCACCAAGTTTTTAGAAGTAAGGTATGAATTGAGGTTCGGTTAACTTTAGGCTAAAGCATAAATTGGTTAAGGTTAGGGTTAGGGTAAGGGTTTAGGTTAGTCTCTACAAATAAATGGAAGTCATAAAGCCATTCAAGCAGCCTAAAAGAGCAGCCATCTATCTCCGTTCATGTTCATCTTGAAAGGAATGGAGGAGGCAGTGAGCAATTGGATGTCTGTAATATTGGTGCATCTCAC
>JAQLOL010000025.1:22329067-22355510 GCA_029783665.1 Naso thynnoides
GACGTTGCATAAATGACAGTGTTTATAGTTATGGAAACAAAAGAGTGACAGCGTGGCTCACTGATGTGTTTTTAATAGTTTTTGGATGACAGTGGATCAATCTATGGCTTTTTTTGCATCAATTCATTGATTATTTGCTTTTTTAAAGTGACAGTAAGTAACTTCTGCTAACAAGCTAACAAGCTAATGTTAGCTGTAGCATGAGGCTTATTGGGAAAAAACTCAGCTCCCAGTTTCTGCTCCAGCTCGCATCTTATTTAGTTTGTTGTTGCCCTCTCTAATTAAGTCCAGTTTGAACTGAAACGAAACGGTTGCAGGGAACGTTGCAGCAGAGTAAACTGGAGGCATGATGGGAAAACTGAGATCTTACAGTCGGGGTTCTAAATTAACACCTGCCAACCCACCAAATGCAGGTTAAAATTAACGTTGGTGGATATCAGTGAAAAGTTACTTGCCAATTTGACTGGTGATGAATGAAGCAAATATCATTTTGGCTGTTTGTCCTGGCAGTACTGTTCCTACATTTCCCCTGAACACCATACCGTGACGTATCATAAAACCATTGGCTACGTGCTTACGTTAGTATGTGTGGTGTCAATTACGCGCTGCGCTGGCCTGCCTGCCTGAAGTGTAGATGGAAAGCACTTAGTGAACAGAGCAGAGGAGTGAAAATTAAATGAAGTATGGAAAGTTATTCAGCAAAAGTAAAATGTGGCGATGGCTGGATGGAGTTAGCAAGCTAGAAGAGCAAAGGAGAAAGGCGGTGGACATGGGACAATGAAAACGAAGGAGGTGAAAAGAAGAAAATGAGGACTTTAAATACTGTAACAGCAGTTACTGTACACAGTATATTTTTTATTATTTAAGTAAACTGTGGTAAATTGCATCATTTCAGCAGGAATTATTTCGACAGTATTACGTGTACTTTGAGTTAAACACAATTATTTTGGCATACACTTATTGCACCTTGATTATTATTTAACTTGCATAGTCACTTAAAGTTAGATTTTATGTCCTCCTGCTTAGAGAGAATATTGGTTTCTACCTGCTGTGTTTAGCGGGGGACAGGTTTAGGTGTAACAGAGGCGGAGGAACATGTGTGAGTAAGTGTTGTGTGCTGAAGTTGGATGTTACTGTCATGCCGTGTTGGTGTCGATTAAAGAGGCCTGACGAAAGGTTAAAAGAGACTCCTTGTAGCCCACTTATTACCCACAGCCCTGGAGTACACTACCAAATCAACAAACATGTTTGCCTAAATGAATTCCGTGGCACTTATAATCTGGTTTATTTCCCTAAAAAAAAATTGGCTTGTGGAAATTATGATTGGCTGGTAACTTAAAAAATCTACTAGCCACACTGGCTGGTGATATTTACCCCAGAATTGCAAACTGTAGCTTTAAGGTAATTAGTTCACAGTCTGAAACACATGGAATATCTGTAGATTTGACCTTCAGTATTTGTTATTTACAGCGTAGTATACTTTTATAAATAGATTATTATGTATGCAAAAAAGATCCTACAAGCTGTATTCTTGTTCTTTATAGATTTGTTTCATGTTAAAGCTGCAGTTTTGACTTGGCAGGATTATGAAGCTTTTAGCAAGTGTATTCTGGGCAAAATGGATTTTCTAATGTTCAACTAAATGAATACTCGTTTTCCACTAGCATGAATGCGAGGAACCAGAAAATGGGAGACAAAAATGAAAAATGTATGAGGAAAGGAAAATGTGACAACCTGTAAATTTGAACGATTTGGTGACTAGTGTATAAAGACACATCTTAACCTGCTAAAGCCTTCCATTTTTCCAGTCTGCAGCTCCATGCCGCTCTCTCACTCTCCCACGGAGCTGTAACTTTCATGATTTCGAGTGCGACTCTGTGGCTCTGCATGGGAGGTCTGAGTATACGGGCCGAATCCTCGCAGGGGGAAACACTATCAACCAAATGACTGAATAATTGAATGACCAAATGAAACAGCCTGCGCTGCCAAGCGGATCGATAGACTCCACCACTCCCCATTAGGTATTCACTGCTACCCCTCTCTGCCTTTCCATCTCCTAATTTCTCTCTTGCTTTATTTCTTTCTTCTCTCTTTCCCATTCCTTTTGTTTCTCCCTCTTCCTCACCCTTCTTATCTCACGCTCTTGCTATATGTCATTTTGTCTTTTTCCCATTATCTCTCCTCCTCTCTGCTTCTGTCCTGTTGTTTCGGTGTTTATCCTACTTCTCACTGTCTATCACCCCTCCCTCATTTACCTCTCTCTGTCTCCCCTCTTCTTCTCTCCATTTAAGTCTCTGTCTTCTCGTTCTCTCTCCCACTCTTTCTCAATAAAGCTCTTTAAATTCTCCTGTCTACATCTGCAGTGCCAGCCTCCCTCTCCTTCCTCCATTCTTTCGCTTCTCATCTCGCACTGCAAACATGGAGAGGCGGTTTTCTGTTGTTTTCAATATTTATTCTGCTTCCACCGAGAGTATGACAAACCAATATATCAAGTCAATATTAGACTTTTATCAAAAAACAGACTTTACCAATTCAGTGTGGTCAATTTCATGACAGAAACGATGCAGTTTGATTGATGAGTCATTCATTGCAGGGTGATGAATACTCTGGATGTGTGTGTGTAAAGCCCTTAACTTGAACCTACTGTGTTGTGACAGCACGCTGATCGAAACGGATATGAATAAAGCTCTGGGAAAAACAACAGTAAACTGGTTTTGTATTAGATATCAGCACACAAATCAGCAATTGACGCAATGCAGCTTCAGTTCAAACTTAGTGATATCAGCCTTCACTGACTTAAAATACCTTTAATACTATTTATTCACTTCACCCACTGTGAAAACTGCATCCCACCGTCCTGTTTTTGCCATGCTTCCTTCCCTCCTTTCCGTCACATCCAGACTTGTAAAATAAGAGCCAGGCCTGCATCAAAGATCCCATCTCGGGAGACGCTGGCGTAGCCAGCGAGGCAGAAAGACACTGTTGGATTTCACAAAAGAGGTTAACAGGTAAACGCAGAGGAGGGGAGAGAGATGCGAAATGGATGAGCAGTGGTGTTTTTTTGTGCTGCCACTCTGAGTGTGCGACCTCAGTCAAGCCTCATGAGCACCTTCATTTATCTACCTGGCTGCTGAAGCAGAGTATCCCTCCACCTTTTGAGGTACTGTAAGCAAGTGTGTATGGTCTTTGTGCTGGGATTAATTATTTTACAAGAGTTTAAAAACGTTTAAAAATTACAGCTTGTGTTGAGGTTGAATCTATTTTTTAAGGAAAAATTGATGGCACTGTAATTTGTGCAGCATTTCAGCTACATTCACATTGCCCCATTTTAAACTGAAGATGCATCAATATTGCTGCGTTTGAGCCTGACATCCTCACTGATCCTGCATCTTGGGAGCCCAAAGGCAGAGCAGTCTGAAGAAGATGTTGTCCCTGTTTTTGTTGTTGTTGTTTTTTGTTTTTATCTCCGGTGGCACATCTCAGTGTGGACGGGCAGAAAGGGAAGTGTTCGGCCCTGCAGCCTACATTGATTGGGACAACGTTATCAATGATGTCGTGATTTCAGAGGAATGGCCAGAAAGCTTTAGCATGTCGGTGCAGATCAGCCCCAATCAACCTAAATAAAAAAAATGTGTCTGCATGTGAAGTTGGAGGAAATGACAACAAAAATGTGAGCACCCATGAATGTTTTGGTGAACTGTGGTGGCTTGTGACCTGTGCACTGTATTAATGAGGAAAACTGCCAATGGGTTTGGACTATCCTGACAAGTTGTGTCTGTCATCATTCAACAAGTTCTAAAAGGGTAATTCTGGATTTGTAAACGTGGGCCCTATTTTTCCGTATTTTGGGATCTAAATAAAAAAGTAATCATTGCATTTACCTAGCATCAGTAATAACACACACAAAAGCATGGCAGAATTATGACAAAAGCAGTTACTTAATAAGCCTGTAGTATGGGCAGAGACAAGTCAACCGAGTCATGACTGATTATAAAATATAAAGTTACCTTTATTCTCAAAATCGGCTAAATATTCTGCCATGGCTGTAGATGAATTCTTCCTAGCAGTGCCTCTGCGTCGCACGTCATTTCACCCACTCTACTGATCGGATTCAGTTTGATTCCCTTTGTTGCATCGGCAGACATGCAAGCTGCACATGGATGCTGGTTTATCTCTGTGAAGGGGTCCTCTTGAAAATGTGAAAATGTTGTCACGCACCTTTTACAACAGTCCAGTATGTTGTTAAAATAATTATTTTAATGCGCATATTCCGCGGGGTCAAGTCTACAGCTTCTGGCAGTGGCCGGCTGGAGTAATCTTGCCAAATACTGGACCAAATACTGCCAGACACACGGTAAAGTGCACCACAGTGCCTGGGAGCTATTGACTGCACGCACACATGGAAGTAAAACAACCGCTTTGTTGTGTTTACAGACACATAACGCAGCTGAGATTAAGGCTGATACTGTGAGACGTCACAGTTTTTCACCAGGAGGTGGCTCTGTGTTACAGTGTTATTGACACAGATTGATGAGAGAGGATGAAGAAGAAGCGTAATACAGCCAGATTGAGCCCTGTACGCCATGGATGTTACCCGCTGCAGAAAAGTTCAGTAAAGGTCACTCAGCTGTTCGTCTGTCTCCTCTGATTCACTCACCAACACCGCACTCTTGCTACTTCCACAGACTAGATAACAGAGAGAGAAAACTTTCGTTGAATGTACAGGTGCTGTGTGATTACAAGTGCTAGTTTAATGGATGTTAAATGGTAATATGATAAGCCTCTTAAGGCACGCAGTATGAATGAAGAGTAGAACTGCTATGGAACTTTAACAGTTCATGTGGACGAGGATCATCTTCGTTTCAAGACTCCGCCTTAAATTTAAGACCCAGCAATGTGAGGGCTCGCTCATTGTTCTGCCGGCCCATTGTTCCATCAGCATATTGTTCCGCCGGCTCACTGTTCTGCCCGCACGTTGTGAGATTCACCAACTGGTCGGCGAAACAGTGGTGAGCCACCAAGTTTAGAGGTAAGGAATGAATTGAGGTTTGATTAAGGTTAGGGATTAAACATAAATTGGTTAAAGTTAGGGCTAGGGTTTGGGTTAGTCCATAAAAATAAATGGAAGTCATGACGCCTTTCAAACAGCCTGAACAACCATCTATCTACGTTCATGTTCATCTTGAAAGGAATGGAGGAGGCAGTGAGCAATTGGATGTCTGTAATATTGGTGCATCTCACAACATGTGTGCCTGCGTATCACTGGTGTGGCACCCCTGTTCCTTGGACTTGACTTCCCTGTAGGCTTTTGAATGAACACCTGAGCATCAAAAAGATGATTCTTCATGTGGAATCCTTGCACATATCAAAAAAGGGAAGTTGTGGAGTGGAATGCAGGATAAAGACTTGAAAAAAACCAAGGCAGCTCTGTTTTTGAAAAAGTTAAGCCTTTATTGTGGCATGGCAAGGTACAAAGATTAAAAACAGGGACCTACGCCTTTCAGCTCCTAAAGTGAGCCTTCATCAGGGTAAAAGTAGCCTGGCTACACCCTACATTCCCTCAGCTCAGTTTTAGCTAAGAATCAGTCTGGTAACGGGGCCAGTCTTAAGAATTGCAGAGATTTATTTTTTTTTCTAAGATATTTTTTGGGGCTTTTGTGCCTTTATATACAGAACAGCTGAAGAGTGGACAGGAAATAGGGCAGAGAGGGGGAATGACTTGCAGCAAAGGCCCACAGGTGGAATCGAACCCGGGTTGCTGCACGAGGACATAGCCTCTGTATATGGGGCACTTGCTCCACCAACTGAGCCACCGGGTGTCCCAGAATTGCAGAGATAAATTTTTGACTGGACCAATCAGTGGCTAGCAGGAGTCGTTAAATCCGATGACGTAGAAGTCAAACTTGTTCACAGTAGTTCAGTCATGGTGGCGGCCCACGGCTTTGGTTTACCAGGCTACCAAAAACCCCTTGTTTTTTAAAACTATGGAATATTAAATACAAGTAATGTTTCGACCAGATGGATTACAACCTTGGGGACATGAAATGTACTGCTTGTTTGTGACTACTACACATAGAGAAGACTAGGAGCCTTTAGTCTGAGTCTTTCTACCGATCTATGCGATGTGGACACTGCAAAACACTGTAAAACAGCACTAAAACTGACGAAAATAGCCAATATCACAACACAATATATCAATGTTTATGTGATTATTTCACAACTTGTGGAAAACCGATGCCAACGGCCACTTGTCTGTGGCCTGCAGGCTAGTGATGTTTGAGCCACTGTCTTGGGGGAGCGAGAGGCTAGGGCTTCCAGTGTTAGCAGTTAGCTGTGGCCTGTAGCTGTATCTGCACAGAGATAATGTAACTTTATTTCAAACAAAAAATGTTCAACTGTCTCTTTCTGTGGTGCATGGCGGGTCAGAATCTCAATTATAACACAACATAATGGTATTTATGTGATTATTGAACAGACTGGACGTTAACCTTCCCACTCATCTGTCTGTTTCATTCAATAGCCGGGCCCACAGCATCATCATACAGCCAATGTCAATGCTAGTTGGTTTAAGGCTGCTCCAATAGTTTTATTCTTAACCTGATACCACGCCTACTCGGAGTCCAATCCTGCAAACAGTCCCCAATGGAGCGTGGCCAGACCCTTTTCACAAAGTGAATTTATTTTCAAAGTCAATCATGGGTCTGGTTTACCAGGCTAGGGTAAAAGGCTTTTACTTTAAGAGCTGAAACGTGTAGGTCCCTGTTTTTAATTTTTGTACCTAGCCACGCCACAATAAAGGCTTTCTAACTTTTTCAAAAACAGAACTGCTGTAGTTTTTTAAAGTTTTTGATCTGCATCCCACTCAACAATTCCCTTTTTTGATATGTGCAAGGATTCCACTTGAAATAATTCATGCCCTTCTACATCCTCACCAAAGAGCACCTGTTTTGTTGATTTTACTTCAGGTCCCACAAAGCACTTCCTCATCCCTTTTCTTATCAGTGTTTGTTTCAGACTTCAAGATTATTCTTCATTTGTTTACGACGGCTGCTTTTGGAGGACCAGACATTTTGCTGCTTACGATATAAACAGAGGACCGTTTTCTTAACAACATTATTGTACTTTGGTTTAAATAATCACTGTTGTTTTTCTTCTTTCTACATGGTAGTAAAACAAAAATCTTAGTGTTGGTATGTTATGTGGATATTTGAAGGTGTCACCTTTGGCTTTCAATTCAATTTCAATTCAGTTTCAATAAACTTTATTTTTCCATTAGGAACTTCGTTCACGGTTAAAAGTGTCAGTGCAGAGACATCACAGGCGCATATACAAATCCATTCATACACAGACATTCATAGGTCTGCTCACTCATACCATAAATAGACTTTAAAAAAAGAGTAAAAACAAGTGCAGATAAGGGAACCACGGTTAAGATCAGCTATTCAGCAGGCAGATAGAGGTGGGGAGGAAGCTGGAGGTGGCTTTCTTTGTCTGTAGTGGGAGTGACCTATACCTGCGCCCTGAGGGGAGCAGAGTGTAGTGGGAGTTTAGGGTGTGTGAGTGGTCGGAAGCGATCTTATTGCCTTTCTTCAGCACTCTAGCATTGAAGATGGTGGAGAGTGATTACTGTTCCTGGCCAATGATTTTACTGCCAATTCTGATGATTTTATTGAGTTTGTTGCGATGAGTGAGGGTGAGTGAGCCAAACCATGCAGTGATATTGAATGTGAGGATGGATTCAATGAAACATTTGTAGAAAACAGCAAGAATGGATTGGTGAACCTGAAGTTTGCAGAGCTAACGAAGAAAAAAGAGGCGTTGTTGGCATTTTGAGAAGATGTGCTCAGATGGCTGTTGAAAGTTCAAATCTTTTTGCAATTATTGAAAATTTTTTAAACAAAAAAGTAACCTATTAATTTAGAATATTTTCTTTTGATTAATTGATATTGAAAATAATCATTTGCAACCCTATGTTACATCACATTAGTTCGAGACACTTTTGTCCAGTGTATAGTTGGGTGGTATGATGAAATATAACAGGACATGATACAGATTTGTCTCCTGTCAGACATTTTGACATACAGTTTATTCCCTGGTATCAATATCTTTTTTATGTTTGTTAGGCTGGTGTTTTTCAAGCTTTTTGGCATTTGACCTTTTGAAAACGATCTGTTTGCTTACTATGAAGTCCTGCTACCAAGCAGCACTTTTAAGCTTTTTCAACTTATCTCCTAACATTTCTTCATTTTTTTCACAACATGAAATTACTAACTCTAATTTGCTATTTTTTAAGCTCATTTTATGTTTTCACATGTACTATTTGTATTTTGTGAGCCATGCAACACTTCAAGACAAATTTCCATCATTGCTCACATTAAAGTTTTTGAATCTTGACTCTTCAGGGCTGAAAAATGCAGCCAACACGGAAATGCCAAACATAAGGCTTCAGAACAGACAAACCAATGGGTGATATCAGTGAGGTAATCTGGCACAGATCATCGGTTCATCAGTTAATTTTCTCTCAGGAGTGATGGCGTAAGGAGTCAAGCTGCTGCAACGAGAAGACCAGGAGGTCTCACCTGCGAGCCTTGCAAGTCAGAAACCTTTGTGACAGATATACAAACGTTATTTGGATAAACTGAATACATATTTGTAATCTATATGGTAAAATTCGCACCTAAAAAATATAGAAAACTTACAGAAGTGACGTATTAACAGTTCTATGACAACACTTTAAAACTGTTTTTTGTCTGACTGCATTCAAGGGACTGCAGTGTGTGTAGCTTCACCCTCTGGGACCACATGGTAAAGCCAGTGAAAGGGTGACCAAAATAGGTACAGTGTGATATGGTCATTTGTAGAGTCGTTCCAATACTGATAACAGTTTTATAGCATTCTATTTAAATCTTTTATTTCACTAATTATGATTATACCTTAAGTTTTAAAGGAGTTGTTATTTTTCTGTGCTGGTATCAGATCACTTCTCGTATTTGCCGCTACCCAAGTTTGGGTATCTGAATTGGTATCGGGAAGGAAAAATTGATATTGGAACATCTCTAGTTATTTGGTACCCTTGTGACAGTGGAAACGTAAATAACTGCATACTGCACTGCACCAAATCGAATCATAAAACGCTTTTTACTTTGATGTTAATGAACTGACTATATACCAAGAATAAAGATGCGTCAGTAGCCCATCCCTTTTATGCAAAAGTAACTTAACAGTAGAAACAACTGTACAGTTAGTGAAGTGAAGTTGAAAGTTAAAAACAAAAACAAAAAACAAAATATAAACGATATAAATAATCATTGGAAAACATTATCAACGTGCAGTATAGTCACTGATACTGTTTTAACTGTGTAAAACAGTTTTTTGTTTTTTAAACATTGTGTAAGCATTTGAAAAATGTGCTGCTAATGTGCAGTGTTTTGCAGGTGGTAGAATATTAATAAGAAAAGAGTTCAGTTGGGAAAATGTGGTCTTTGAATGTGTTTTGTCTGAAAGCAATGAATAGTGGTCCTCATACACTTGTTTTGCTGACAATGTAACTTTACTTGACCAATGTGTATTACCAATTGAAAAAACTGCAAAAGGGGTATATATCATGGAAAAGAATGGAAGGGAGACGGATAATCTAAAATGGTTTTGGCTGATTGAAGCAAGAGGTTCACTTTTGGTGTTTGCTTCACTGCATGCATTTTGAGTTCTTCCTATACCTAGTTTTATAAATGACCAACAGAGGGGGCTGTTGTACAGATAACTGTTCTTAATCTACACCCCACTCCTCTCTCCCTCTCCCTCTCTCTCTCTCTGTCTCTCTCTCTCTCTCTCTCATGCACACTGCTTCTCATTTGGTTATTTGGTTTCCCATTTAAACAAACACAACTCGGAAGGTCAAGGTCCAACTGAATATCCAATCAAAAAAATAATTGCGAAGAATTACAAAAGCTTTTAAAATAAATAAATAAATAAATTTTTATTTTATAGTTTGTTTTTGCTCCAAAATGCCGTTTATTACTGTGGCAGCATGGTCTCCGGCCTGTTGATTCCAATCCTGATGGAGAGATAATAACTCTGTAACTTCAGATGAACCTTCTTAGTGTAGCCCCAAGGCTGGGGAGCCAGCTCTCTCTGAACAGATGCAGTCAGAGATAGCATAGTTTCTTTAAAGTGGAAATGGCATGCTTTCTCTCTTCCTGTCGCTCTCTGACAGATAATCTCTGTTACCTGACATGGGTTAGGTAACGCTTTGAATGTTGCTAGATTTATCTTGATCACCTTTGTTATCTGCAGGAAGCCTTTGCTTGATAACTATCTTTGTATAAACAAAAGCACTTGTTGTGCTTCATCCATTTCTTTTCATATGGTTGGACATTTTCTCCGAGCTCACTTTAAAAAAAAAAAACTGCTATAGCAAATCAGACAGAGTAAGCTGAAAATGCATACACTGTCAAAATGAAGTCGAAGTATAATTTACTGAAGCTGTAAATTACTGATAGCCTAATTTTTTAGGCCAAAACACATTGACAGAAAATGCATGCATATTTGCATTCATACATTACAGTTTAGACTTTGTAATGCAGCTGAAGTGTATTTTAAGAGCTGCAGGAAAATCATACAGATGGGTGACAATGCAAACTCCAGATATACTGTACAACATGACATGCCCTTCAAAAACAGATTAACACTCCTTATTACTGTTTTATTATTTTCTAATTTTATGTGAGACTATTAGTAATAAAATGTCTTCCTGCCCCACTAGTGACACAGTTAATGTTCCCTCAGTGGTGAAGACAGTGAGTTGAACACAGAAAAAAAAGTGTCTTCTTCTCTTCCTTCTCTTTCTCCAAGTAAAATTGAGTTTTGACATGACACGGCTGAGTGGTGAGTGGCTGATGACAGTGCATTCCACAAACCTGTGGGTGGTTAGAATAATCTGTGTGTGTGTGTGTGTGTGTGTGTGCATTGTTAGCAAACTAACAGCAATGTATTGAACAGTTTTGCATCTCTGAATGTCTTGCAGACATTCATTTGTTTATTATTATTATTATTATTTAGTAATACAGTGTCGACACAGACACGACAGACAGAGCCCACAGACACGGTAACAAAGCGCCCACAGCTGACCGTCTGTAAATCAACTTCTGAGAGGTGGTTGACACAGAGGAAAATCCCCTTTTCTCTTTCCCTATACCCACTGCTCCTTCTGGCTCACTCGCTCTCTTTCTCACAGCATTTTTCTATGACAGCACCAAATACATCGATGTCCCCCCACCCCCACCCCCCTTTTTCTTTCTACTCTAGCTCTCTCTGTCTTCTCACACTTGTCTTCTGCCCTCCCTTGCTCTCCCTCTCTGAAAGCCTTCGGGTTGTGCCCTGGGGATTCTGACAATGGGGATTTTGTTTTGGGCATCTCTGTCTCCTTGACTTTTGAAAAATGGCTGAAGAGAAAAGCCCAGACACAATATGTCATAGGTGCTGAAATGGCTAATACCACATTGGCCTTACTGTTAGCCAAAGTGCTGCACTCTTGCAGTATGAGGACTAGAGCTTAGAATCAAGCTAAAGGTCATTTCTTCAACACTAAGTCATATTTCTTTTTGTTTCATCATTTCATTACATGACATAATGCAAATTTGTAATGTGGTGATGTTGCACAATTAAATGGCTTCAAAAGCTTTGCTGTGGATGTCTCAGTCCAGGAAAATAAACCAAATAGAAAACAATTTTAAAAAAGGGGTGCAGCAAACAAGTCTCGTTTACTTATAAACCTCAGGATTACATGGGCCTGTAGTGTCTTTACTGTAAGCTTAAATTTACAGCCCTGAGGAGAAAGAACAAACTGTACAAGAAAATATAGAGAACATCCATACCAAGAAACTATACTGAAGAATAATAACTGCCAGAAACATGCCCCATCCAAGAGGATTAAATCTGCTCTAATCAAAAGTTTGAGTGTGCAATTTTCCTTTGCTAAAACACTGAACCCATTTCTCTGAACCAGATGCTCATTAACAACATGGTGAGTCTCTCTTTTTGCAAAACTTCAAACACTCTCTCATTTACTCAAACACATTTTGCACTGTGATGCTCTTGTTATACATCCTGAAAACCACAGGCAGCAGAAGTTCAACACAGTTACAGCACAGATGTCATAGCTTAACATGAAAATTAATCACTCATCACTAATGATGTGATGAAACTGGTATAAGCAAGTCCAGTGCACAACAACATCATACTGAGGCTGAATGATTTAGATGAATTTGATTTTATATGTTGCAATGTAAATATTTTCGTTTACATTTACTAAATGTACTTTTGCAGTAATTTTTCTTACTGCATCCAGACATTCAGTACTTCTTTCATTACATCTACGCTAATTTGTCCCTCTTTTCTTTTTTTGGAAATGCAAAATTGATGTACTGTGTAACAGACAATAAACATTTTAGCTGTTACATGCCCTGAAAGCTGTGTTTACTATTCTTTATGTAGTGTATAATGAATGCTCATGAGTATTTTGGCATAGCTTGACTGGCTCTGTGTACGATCTGAAAACTGTTTGATGAAAATAGATATAAAAGTTTGAAGTGATTGTTTGATTTTGCAAGACAAGTCAGAGGTTTTCTCAGTGTAGTTTGAAAAGTGGGTTTTGTGTTTACAGTTTTGAGTAAAGGATGGAAAATTTCAAGAAATAATAATAACAAAAACTGTCAAAGGTGTTGTTGTTAGAAAAAACCTACATGGAATGTTACACTTTGCAGCTTCTCTCAGGAGCTGCCTGCAACTTTACATCTGTGCACAACATAACCAGGACAAAGTTAACAACCAGCTACTGACCCAACACACTGTCAGTCACTATTTGACCCATGCAGGAGCTTGGTCCGGACCTCCTTGGCGACCCTTTTTTTTAATCATTGGGTACTCCTTTTCAGTCTTTGTGTCATGCAAAACTCTCCTATGCAGCTGCTGTTTAAAACACATGTTGAACATGGTAAGGTTGACATTGGAGTTGGTTGAAAGCAAGATGTGTTTCGCACAGAAAGGAGTAATGTGTAGGGTGAAAAGTAACACCACGGAGTACAGACTTTCGTATCCGATGAGTTGAGAGCCAGAACAGGTTGGATGAACATAATGAAGCATTCAGCTGCTAAACAACCAGATATTTCTCTCTGTAATAGTTGAAGACCAAAATAATAACTTAAATGAAACTTAATAATGGACCTATAATCATGAACTTCATATAAATGCTAGTGGTGGTCTGTGACTGATGGATGTCCTAACAGGTGACTGTTTAGTCACAGTTAGTTGTTCGCTGTTTGAAAGAAAAATCCTTGTCCTTGTCAGGACATGATGATAACTTCATGCTCAGTTAACAACTTCATCCAAAAATTTGACAAAAGGGATCAATTTTCTCCCTGAGCTTTTTTCCTCTTGGCAAGAAGACAATAATTGTGTGTGTTTACATGTTTAAGTCTCATCCTGCTTTGATTAGATGCTTTAAAAAAGCAATTACATAAAACATAAAAAAACAGTTCATTCATGTCCCTGCATACATGATCATGAAAGTATTCAGGGATCTGACCCTCGCCCCTCAAGTTCTGTCTTAACACACACACACACACACACACACACACACACACACACACACACGCACACTGCCCCAACATCTCAGCCACTACATGATGGTTCAGTAATCTGGATAAAGTTTTACATGTCACAAGTGTTTCCTGGTTAAATTAAGGTTAAAAAAAATCTGGTTTCTACCACAGTGCTCCAGGTAGTGTATCCAGGTTTCTCAAAATCAGGATAAGATTTCATCCACGTTATCTCAAACCAGGATAAGCTGTTAACATGTGCAAACACAACCTGAATACTCCAGAAACCTAAGCCAGGATACTCTTGTGCATGTAAATACTCACTCAGGCGTTTGAAGTTTCACACCACCTTGTAAACATCAAATTCACTCGAACTGACAACTAAAGGGGAATGAAAGGACTCAAGCCCACAGCTGAGATGCTGACATGACACACATCAGTTTATTGTTATTTCATTTACACTGTAAAATCATATCGAAATAGCCTTAGTCGTCATCTATCATTGCTTCTGAACCATAACCGACGTGTAATGCGTTATTTTTGTGCCATATCAATGCATGCAGTACATGACGTGTAAAAATCTTAGACATTGTAATGGAAAAATGGAGCAGTTGACTGTTCAAAAGGCAAGTTCATGCCTTCTGTTTCCATTCGACAGCTGTTGTAAATCATCATCAATCATTGTTGACCCTGCCGATTTGGGCTCATGACATCAGTTTTCTTCAAAAATAAAATGGTTTGAATAAAAAAGGTGCATTTAGTCAGCATGAAATCATACGAAACATAATACAAAATATAAAGGTAATGGGCTTAGGGTAGAGTAATAAAAGGACACATTTATACTGCTTATGAATACAGGCTTCCAGCAACGCTGTATTGTAAAGCCAATAAATAAAACAAACAATACTGTACATGGGTCACACAATTCATTTGTTCTTTCCTGAAACTGGAGGATTTTACATTGACTTGGTGACGGAAGACAATGTTGTAGCACCACTGAGTATGAATGTCAGTTGACACAGCCTTGACCCATCTCAGTATAGTTCTCTCATGTATTATGCGCTTCATTTTTCTTTCTTTTTCTTTTACATGACAGCACAAAGCGTCCTGCTATTATCCAGATATCAAAGAAGATCTCTTGGTTATTCCCAGCCTGTTTTTTATCAAGCTTTAGAGTGAAATTTTCTCTCTTGTTTCTTTGAAACATCCCTTTTCATTATCAGACCCCAGAATTCCAATTGACCAAGAATTGCAGTCCATTGCAGAGCAGGGCGTAACATGTTGTTGTGTTATTCTGCCATCACTAGCTTTTGTTTTGCTGGGAGATGTTGGGCGTCCTGAGTACAGATCTGTTCAGTTACATATAGTATATAAACAAAGCTGGGATTCTTCAGGTTTACAGTTTCTTCTGGGCATGTCAGTCCCATTCGCTTTAATCAGGATTCCCATTTTGCTCGTTCCTCCTCATTATTCTCTCTATTATTTGTACTGTCCCGATCACATTCCTGTGTAGTGCTGTCAGCATCATGTTCTTGTATCCAGATGTCCAGCATCGCAGGGAGAAGAAAGGGCACAGCAACTCTCAAGCACTTCTGTTGAAATGTCATTTGCTTTTCAGTGCTCTCCACATGTTTAAGCAAAAACACTGTCCTTTCAAGCATGGACATCAAGTATGGTCTGTTGTATTCTAACAATCTGCCTGTGTCACACACACAGTCGCTCCTTATGATTATAGGTTTGAATTTGAACAGGACAGGCAGCACTGCTTGCCATAGAACTTGTGGTTGCACACTCCATGTTGGGGCACCAGGTAGCACCAGCTGAAGTAATCCCTACATGCAAGGTCTGTGGAGAAAAAGAAAAAGAAAAATACTAATGAGCTTGTTTCTGTTGTAAAAGGGAATGTTACGATTACCTTCTCTAGACTACAGGTTAAAATAAGAACAGTTTTAGTCAGTACACAAACATTAAAGTGTGTGTGTGTGTGTATATATATATATATTCAGTACATTCAGTACCTTTCTTCTCAGGTTGTGGGCAGAAGTTGGTGTTGCAGGCCTGGGACATTGAGGGCTTCAGATGAAAGGCACACCCAGGAGAGGGCTTCCCATGGACCAGACATTGGACCGTCCTCGCCTGAACTCCTCCTCCACATGTTGCTGTGCACTGTGAAGTTACAAAATAAAGAAAACCTTGATGATGGATGTAATGAATGTCAGGAAACACACACACAAAACAAAAGTTATGCTAAGTCAATGTACCTGAGACCAAGGAGATGAGTGCCACTCTGCTCGAGATGGAGGATGAGGTGGATAGTTATGATGACGCGTGCCCCACCGGTTGATTGGTGGAGTTGTGTGGACAGGGCACTCGGCCAGGACGCAAGGTCTCTGGAGCTCCACTGAAGGCTTGGGGACATGGTGGCACTTCTTGGCAGCAAGCTCTCTGTATTTTCCTGCAGCATCCTGTGTAATGGAAATATTCATGTGAGTTACAAAATGCCATGACACAACAAGACACTCTTCAAAAATGATTCTTTTCAGTAAAATCTACAGCATGATGTATTTAATACACAGAAGAGGAAAGAAAAAATTGCAACCTGAATTATAGAAATGATTGCCACAATGAACGTTTGAAGTCATTAGTTTTAATAATGAGGAATCAACACCATATTCACAAGTAAAAACTGCATGTATAATACACACCTTCTCTGCACACTTGATGAAGCGTGTTTGATAGCCACGACCACACGTTACTGAACACTGGACAATCAAAAAAACAAACAAACAAAAAAAGAATGGAGAAGAAGAATTAATTTACATGTGCTAAATAATTCACATAAAATGCTGCTGATTTAATTTAAATTTCATATTTTTTTCCATCAGTCTCAATGACTGCTCCTGAATTACCGCTTGCCAAGTGGAGACAAACCACTGAACTTTGCGTTGTTTCTGGCAGCGTTTGATGAAACAGGATTCTTGACTGGTGGGTTTTGGCAGGCCTGCACACAAACTCTCTGGTAGTGTCTGGGCACCTGGGTTGGTGCTTGTGCACTGTACTGTCCTCTTTCTCAAGCCATTGCCGCACTTACGAGAACACTGCCAAATAAACAGAAACATGACAATGATGATATCTAATGTCCTTTACTGCTTTAGACTACACCTTCAACAATAACCCAGGATTGTTAATGAATATGGCTAAACTGGGCCACTTTTTCCCAGCAGAATTGTAGTAAATCAATCATTTTAGAGGGAACTGACCCACCCTCTCTCATTTAAAGGAAGGATTTGTCAAAATTAATTCAAGATTTGGCATGATGTAGCTATTAAAAAACTTAAACAATGAGAACAATGCAATAAGCTAAAGATTTTAACAAGCCAACTATGCACAGAAAGCATTTCAGCATGTACCATATATTCACATTCTGCACACAGTGACTTATTGTGCTTTACTTCTTGAATAATTACTTTGACGTAGTCCAACAACTCCCCCAGTGTTCATTCCCATCCTATGCACACATCTTATGGCACGACCTAAATCTTGAAAAAAACTTGAAAGTGTTTCACTACATCCAAGAAAATGGGGGTTTACCAGAGAGGAAGTGAACTGGACACCATTCGTGGCAGGTAGTTAAGGATATGTGGGGTAAAAAGGCAGTTATAAAAAAAAAGTTTAACAGTGAGACATGTCACCACGCACAATGTATAGGAATTGGACAGAGAGCAAAATATGGGAGGTCTCAGTGGACACATTTATAGTTTAAAGCCACTGAGATCACCGTCATAAAATGTGGTGAAGCCATCAATGCAAGGGTTCACTTAACTGTGTAAAGCTCTTCAGGCTGAATGGTGTGCAACTTTGAAGTGTTTTTCCTACTGCAGGATGCATTTACTGACTTACATATGTGTAAGCATACTGAATTTATATATCACTACACAGATCACTTTCACACATGCTCACCTGTGACCACGGCCCAGTGGTCCAAACTGGCGGGCAGCTGTTTGAGCTGCAGGCTTGCCTCCTGGCCGGTGTGGGCTGGGCACAGCGAGAGTCAGCCAGGGTGTCTGCGTTGGTCTGGCTGGTTCTCTGGACACATCGGACCTGCCGCGTCTGCTCCCCTCCTCCACAGCTCCGGCTGCACACCCCCCACTCTCCTACAGACCAGCTGGAGCAACACAACACAAGCCGCTGAGTCAACACGCACAACTCCTCAATCACTCTCTCAGACAGGCCCACGGGAAATTACCAGTGACACGATAACTGTACAATGATAGCAACTGTAAAAGACTCCCTTTGTTGTCTCTTTTCCAGTGGCCTTTGCAAGTGATTCTTCTTCAGATGCTTCAAAAGACTGTAAAACTTTGAACTTCTTGTGGGTGTGTTAATAGCCTTAATAGCTCTTCACTCATTTAAAACATGCATCTTTGGTCATTCTCAGTAGCAGAACATCTTTTCAGAGCTCCTTAGCAGACAAGACCAACAGAGTTAGCAAAAAGTCTTCATATGAGATTGACCTCAGACATACTGCAGTCTTGTTGGCCCTAACTCTATAGGGCGTTTGTTCATGGCTGACTGGCTTCAGAGCAAGTCAGAACAGCCGTAATACCAATCTTTTACACTGTAACTTAAACCTTACTGCACAGTTTTAAACCTCCTCTTTGCCTAAACTCAGCCCTCATCACCACTAAAGCTCAACATCATCACATATTCCTCTCATAATCACCCTCACTTGCGCCTTTCACTCTTAAAATTATCTGTATGAATGCTGGCAATTATGATAACCTAACTTTTTAAAGATGTCTAATGAGCATTCTTCACATAAATGCATGTTAGGCACACAATACTGTGAACCAGATGAATGCTGAGATTAGGATAGCACAGTTTATGTTATATCCAGTGCTCTTTTTCAACACCACATGTTTAAGTCGCCTAATCCCAGGGCCTCTTATTCTCTCGCTTCCTCAAAGCTTCTTCGCATTTATCCCAAGTGACCCAAAACTCAAGGTGCAGGCGGCTCAATCCCTCATCACACACTCTGTCACCCTCTCTCTAACTTCACCCTGATGTACCCACCCAGCCTCCTAACATCTACCCCAAAAATCCCTAAACATTGGTCTCAGCACATGGAGTTGTATATGTTAACAGTCTAAACTTTATTTCTAATAATTTGGTGCATCACTTGCCTGGAATGTTGTATAAGGAGGATGAGAGGGGGTATAGCTGTATTTGGCATTATACATGCACAGTGGAGTCTAAATAAATGCGAATGGAGAAACTCCATCTGGTCTTATATGTGTTATGGCTCGTCAGGAGGAAGATACACACTGTTGAATCATCAAAGGGTGACTTGAGCGAGGATGGGGGGAATGTGGAGATGAAAATTTTGATGCCCTTAGTTACTTTAAACATTTAATCCAGTGATCAACACATACATGTAATACATTTTACACGCTGACATTTATTGGCCCTTGGTGCAGAAATAGGAGCTTAGCCCTCATGAGGTCTTTAAATACATAAATAGAAGCAAGTAGGAGATCAACTAAAACAATTTTTAGAGCCACATCATGTCTTTCAAGAGCAGAGACACATTCGGACACATTATGCTGGCACTGTTGGCTCCAACATCTTGTATTTCTGTATTTGTATATCCACAGAAGTATTTCTATACTTGAACAGCACCAGATTTTTACAATGTAAAATATAAGCTTGTAGTTGTAAAATGAGCTGTGGATTTCTTACGTAAGAACATTTACCGACTTTTTAAAGTATGGCATCACACTGCCATACTTAATGAAATCTTACTTTGGCTTGTGTGCATCACTTAGTCACATCTAAGGTATCAGTTTCTGCAAAGGAAAGTGAAATATAGTCATCTGACCTACAGAGAGGAAAAAGTTTTTGTGGGTGATGAAGGCGACATATTAGAGCTTTGCTCAGCCACAAATGTATCGCCTGAGTGACCTCACTGACTGCCTCCACTGTTATTTGTAGTGTTATTGGAGGATGAGTAAGCATCACACTTTGGACAGAAGCACGAGGGATCATATATCTTGTGGATAGAGTGTCAGTTAACCTCTGTGGTTTAAATGATGCTGCTTGGATGTTCACCAGTGGCATTAAATAACCTCTGAACAGTGTTTATAGCTGTGCCACTGTATGTGTGTGTGTGTGTGTTTGAGTTTTGGCGTGCGAATGTCAGTGCGTGGGTGTTTCTCAGCTTATATTGCTGTTCGTCCACATGGTGAGACAGAATGATATCAGGCTCTAAATGTGAGGTAGCACTGGACACCTTTTTCCATGATGTAATGCCTGTCCTGTGCAACTTCCTGGGTGCAGACAGCAAAATAAAATACCTGCAGGGCCTCAGGATTGTGTGACCTGCACAGATGAACTGATGACCACAGACAGCCTGTCTGGTCTAGCATGCATGTTTTGGTCGCTGCAGCACATGTTTTGTCTCAGTTTACGGTTCATGCACAGAGAGGGACGGAAACTGTGCATGATGGACATAAGGAAAAGGTTGTCCAGATGCTAAGTGAAAAAAGAAACATATGTACTTACAGTAAGACAATATGTTTCGGTAAGGCTTAACAAAAATGTTCTGTACACAAGAAACCAGTTCTAATTTATTTAACTATAAAATGGAACATTGACATAGCGGGAAACACAAATGAATGTGATCAGCAGAAATCCAAACACAGTAAAAACATTGTTATTATATTCCAAGCACATTATGAATGTTAAATTTAAAAAAATGAGATATACAGTGCAGCTAATAACTGTGATCAGAATATAATGCATGGAAATGCAGCCTGGAGGTTTAGACTGCAACCAATAATAATCTTATTATTGCCCAGTTTTTATTCTGTAACATGAGAACTTAGCTATACTTTAAGTTTACAATCTGTTAGTACACGATGTGAAAAAGGTTCATGGGCCTAGAACCCTGTAAGAGTTTACAAAGTAAGGATAACTGTTGTAAAATGTTTCACAGCCTGAGAAAATTTAGTAATATTTTTCTGGCTAATGGCAACTATGAATTAATAAGTGATGCAATACATTTTTAAATGAGCCAAAGAGAAAACTCACCATAATGTGCAATTATTATAGTGCTACATTTGTCAAATGTTTGTATCCTCATTTAAAAATGTTTCATATCTAAAAACCTAAAAACACACATTGTAATGTGATATCTCTACTACAACATACACATATACACATACGGCTGTGCTTACACACACACACACACACACACACACACATTAACACAGGTACACTTAAGCAGCTCAAGCTGTAGATAATGAAAGAGATAGGCCCATGAGATGAGGGTAAACTGTAGTGAGATTACTCTACAGCCACTATTATCACTGCTTCCTCAACTCAGAGTAAACAGACAGATCCATTAGTGAGTAGATGCTGATAGGGGTGGTTTGTATCTGTGTGTGCGTGTGTGTATGTGTGTGTGTGTGTGTTTGTAAGTGGTGGAATGTGATAGAAAGTAAAAGAGAGAGAAAAGAAAGTAAAGTGGAAAGAAACTTCAGAGAGGAGCATCGGCATTCAAGATAGCCAAGAGGGACGAGAGGAGTAGCTGTGTTGGTGTGCCAAAGAGAGAGAGTGTGTATGTGAATTAAAACAATTCAAATGATTTTTAAGACACACAGGAAGACAGACAGATAACAAGCAGAAAGAAAAGGTTGTCATGAAGCCACAACCGTATAAATCCCTGCTGAGAAGTTGGAAGTGCTGCACACTGCAAAGTTTGACTGATAGATATTCTTGGCTGGCTGCTTGGTGGTGTCAGAGTCGATATGAGTGTGTATGTTTGTGTGTGCAGATATATGTGTGGTAGGCTACAGGTCAGGGACAAAAAGACGTCACATCAAAGTGGCCATTAGCATTTTGTTTACAGCTACGTCTGAGGCCACCCTGGACACTGCAGTGGAGGTCTTACAGCCAAGCCTGCTGCTGCTATGTGTGATGTGTGTGTGCATGTGAGGTGAGACAACTGACCTTAAAGGCTTCACCTATGCCTCTGTGTGTGTGAGAGACAGAGGGAAATGCAGGCAGACAGTGAGACAGACAGAGGCTGGGCTGTGCCCCAGGCAAAAATGGATGCAACACTTATAGACAAGTGGTGTGTGTGTGTGTGTGTGTGTGTGTGTGTGTGTGTGTTTTTGTGAGTTAGGGGATGAGTAAGCAGTCAAGTACTGACTGGAAGCTGGGACAGAAACAGTCACTGTCTGAAGCTACCATTTAATGCCAGTGTGTTCACACAAAGTGCAGATTAAACTTGAATTGTCTGGTTTGTCGACATAAACCCACAAACACTGTGAGCGAGTTTCCACATACCATCCTTAATATTTCCTCTCTTCTCTCCTGAAACTGTATAGTTTTATAGTTTCTTGACCATTTACCAACAGGAACATCATTAGATTTTCCACAGCAAGGATTGCATAGAAACATAATACACTACATGAAATCGGTTCAGCTATAAATATGTTTATAGTAATTCAGCCTTTCTGTTATCTGATTTGGACAAACATACTAAAGACCTTTCAGTCAGTCTTTTGACAAACAACTGACCTTTTTAATAAGTTATTAAATCTCTAGGCCCTCATGATGAAATATCAGTTTTTGTTTTTTACAAGTGTGAATTTAATATTACAAGAGGTCGCAAAATATATTGAACTGTATTCAGACTTTTTTGTCATAACCCCCTTTGGAGGGCAAAACGTTCTTAGTCTAGAGAATCTGACCTGTTGCGGCAGGAAAAGCACAGGTGAGACTTATAGCATCAGTGACGGCTCTGTTGGCAAACGATGCAGCGTAATCCCAGCAGTGAAGCTATTTACAATGTTGTCAGTTCAACCCCTGTTGGATGGGTCAAAATGCCTGTTGTCAAAAAGGTCTATTTAATGCATATCTTTATGCTTCTACCTATGGTAACATGCTTACAATATGGTCTTCCATATTGTTGGAGGTGCAACTGAACATGATGAAAGGAGTCTTTTTAAGAAAGAATGACCCTGATGTTCATCTCGAGTGTGTTTCTTGAAAATGTCAAGCGTCCAGAACACGCCAGCTAGCATGTAAAAAGATTTTATCAGTGACAGCTGGACTCTCGATGGTGTTTTCTAGGTTTCAGCATGTCTTTTAGGTAGTTAGCTGGCTAGTTTAGGACCAGCTTCCTGTTTTTGGTTTGCATGATAGAAATCACAGTGGTGGCTTGATGCTTTCAGGACATGCATTAAGGATTTATCTGTATGTTCTTAATTACTTACTATAACATATTCACAAAATAAAAATGGGCACATTATAGATTTTATTTAGTGTTTCTGTGCCCATGGCCTCTGTGTCACTGGATTTTTAAAAGAATGAGCTTTCACCCACAGTGCTCTTCTCTCAGACTCTTTTTCATGGCTTAGGAATCTAAAAAATGCTTAATTGGAGCTCCTGTCAACATTTTTTATTAAATGATGGGTCTTGAAAGTCCCTGCACTAAAAATCACACCACTTTCACCATGGTTACACATTGACAACAACAAAAAATAGAAACATTTCAGAGTGATAACCTGAATGAAATGCAACCTCAATGCCAGTGATGATGATGCAACCCTAACAACACGGCGGACTGGTCACTGACCTCAACATTACCTTATGCATGTGTAAAAGAAATCATGCTTTTAAAAAAATAAAGACTGAAGTCATAGAAAACAGTTATTTTTACCATTTTCATTGTACCTTTTAATAAATTTTGGAATTATTTGTTAATTGTGATAACAACTCAGCTTTCAGTACTGAACATCTCTAGGTCACAAGATGGAATTATTAGCTTCACAAGCAAATAAGTAGGACTTTGTGCTGAGGATTTTTTTCTTCCTTTTGCACATGTGCAACTGACTCCATTCATGAATTTTGAACTTCTGACCACAGAGTTTACAGATACTTACATAAAGCAACACTTTACAGCACTTGCGTTATCAGTTTGCAGTCAGCGTGAATCTTTTGTCAGTTAAAACAGGTTTGTTTTACTGAAAGTAAGAGTAAGAGTAATTACCCCAAACAGCCCTATAGTTATTAATAAACTGTAGGTAGGGTGCAGTGGATAGGATTACATTTGGTCTACTCACAATTTAACAAGTGCAGACATTTTAAGGCAGGATTGGAATAATCTGCAAAGCAACAGTACCACTTTTTCTTAAAGAGTGAAAACAAAGCGGGAATGACTACACAGTGATATACTGCCCGGGAAGTTACTGCACACGATGACACAATGAACCACAAACATGCTATTATTATTTAAGATGTCTGACCTAACAAAGCTGGAGGCTGAGGCTTCCTTCTCAGACGACTTTATGTATATTTCCTGTCAACACAATCACTAGTTTATGTCAATGAATGTGAGACAGCTCTGTGGTCATCATGCAGGATTTTCCAAGGATACCTGTTCCAAAACGGAGACATCCAACAAGTGAGCAAGAAGGAAAATATTAAGGCACTGACACTGCTATGCAAAGGAAAAATCCCCCTTAGAACAGCTGTTGGTTACTATAAAACATGAGATAAATGGTAACGTAACTGGGATTCCATGATTTCAGTGCTGATTACATAATATTGGTGCCATACTGTAACCCTGAGAAAATCTTTCTGAAACAGGTTTGTTTAGCAGGTGCTGGGACACAGATCAGGAAACAGATGTTTTATTAGCAAGAAGAGAAAAGCACCCGGATCTAGAAGGAGGAAGGAGGAGACTGAATATGAATATATTTCGGGAAATGTGTGCATTAATGTTAGTGCAAAAGATTCTGGTGAAGTTCTAAAGACTGCTCTAAATTGGGGTGGAGTATAGTCGAGACACTTAAAATTGTGTCTTGAGAGTCTTGATCAGAGGGTGGGAGGTGGGTGGGAGTGAGACTAATAGTAATCAGATACCAGCGCTGTTCCTCTGCTGCTCTTCGTCCTGTGTTGTGTGCCAGACAGCATATGATAGCCAGTCATTCTGCTTTTGGCAACATAATGACAAGATGATGGCAACACCAAGACTGAGTATGACTCTGTTTAGTGTGCTGTATTTGAATATCGCTTTTCTAGTCTATTGACAACTCAAAGTCAACATTCAACCATTCACACAAACATTCAAGCACGAATGGCAGGTCTGTCTTTAAAGTGCCAACTTGATTATCAGAAACAGACCAACAGACAGACAGACAGGCAGACACTTGCGTTTGAATATCTTGAAGAAGGGATGAGATAAAATGGAGAAGCATCGACTGACCCACCAACCTTCTAATAAGTGGAAGACCCACTCTACCTCTTCAGCCACAATTGCCCTCAATAATTGTTAGATTATGTAATATGCCATGCATATGAATGCAGACAAAAACTGTTTTGCAAATACAAAAAACTTGCACCATAGAATCTCTAACACCACAAATTCTCACAGTTACATTTCAAGAATTTTTAAGTCAAATAGTAAGTGACTCATAGCTTCAGAGGCACAGATGCCTAGGGAACTAAGATGCAAAAAGGCCTGTCTCAGGCGTGGCCTTTTTAATATCGAGAAATAATGAGAGTTCTGTATATACAGTATTTTTAAAGGCTTGGCCACAGCATGACAAAATAGTCTTTACATGCAGGGGACAAAGTCACATTTGGACACTCAACAACAGAATTCTTCTGGACATCAACATGCAACACTGACTGAGATGAGGTCAGCGGCTCAGCTAAAACCCTCTCTGGTCGTAAATCAAAGCACAACTTGTCAGCAGTGTCCACTTCATTTGCAAGAATTTGGCTGATATTTCAGACCATTGCTAAGAGTCTACATGGGAATACTCAGAATACAGGCACAGAGGAGTTGGTGTATCAACAGCAGCTGCCAAATGTCTCCAGATAAATGCTCTTGTTATTTCTCAGGAGACAGGCATCTACCATACTGTAACTGTCCTGCTTTATTTTTGCAATTGTAGTCCTGGTTGAGGCTTCAAGGTCTAGATGTACTCTATAAGAGAAAAGCTTTTGAGTAATACTTGTGCTTTTTGCATTTGATGGTGCAGTTAAGATATTCCTCCATTTTGTTTGTAGCTGTGGTCCCTGATTTTTAAGAAAAACGTCTAAAATCAAAGTGTTGCATGGATGCCCACTGGTTGTGCTAGATTTTGTGCTTGGCTTATCGTGAGCACCAGCATAAAAGAGGTAAAAAAAGCTATTACCTGAAGTTAGGTATTTTATTTTTTCCAAATAAGTGGACAATAAACCCCTTCCTCTAACACTGATTGTCCAATTATACTTAGCAGCTGTAATAGGCATTGTATGCCTGTCAAGCTTTGTAACTTTCCACATCTTAAAGGGACTTGCAAGGGGCTGTAATAAGAAAGATACTTCACTTTTCAAAAGTTTAACCTAATTACCAGAACAAAATTGGCGTTGAACCTTCCTGCAAACTGCAAATACGTACAATGACAACATTTTATTCTGGTTACTGGGCTGCACAAACCAGTTGGTTAGGATTAGATCATGTTTAGGCTTAAAATACCTGGTCTTGTCACCAAAACACAGCTGGATGTCCTGAGATCTCATTAAAATACATGGTTTTGTTGCCACAAGCACGGCTGGAACCAGTTTCATCCAGCCATCACGCCACCACCAACTCCTCCTCTGAATGAGAAATCAGCTCATTTGCATGTCATGTAAACTACATAGTTTTGATATGCAATTGAAAAATGTTAATATGATACAAATGAACTGTACAAATTGGATGTATCTGGGGGTTTGCAGAAAGCAACAATACCTACATATATCTGGTGACTGGGCTGGAAAAGTTTCAAGGGTGGTAGGTTTTTTTGTTG
>JAQLOL010000025.1:22371049-22385729 GCA_029783665.1 Naso thynnoides
AAAGAATACAAGTTGACTAAATATGGCTAAAACTAATAAGGGCATTTGACACAAGACTAAGACTAAAACTAAACTGAAAAATGGCTGACCAAATTAACTCTGCTTTACCTCATTCCCCACATCCCACTCTGGACTTTTTCTCAGTATCTCCTTATTTTTTCTTTTTCAAAAACACATTTTACCCCAGATCAATTAAATGCTCAAGTTTGATTGGGTGTGCTAAAAAAAACCCTTGGAAGATTACCGCACGGCATAGGATTTTTAAAAATTCTCTAAACAAGTAACTCAAAAGTGAGTCAAAATTAATTTTACCTTCTTAAAGTCGAGGGTGCAGAGTTTGGCTTTCTCCCCAAATTGCCATTTACACTGTGTGTCTGCATCATACAGCTCGCCCGGCAGCTTCTCGGGGTACTGATACTCCTTTACTGCTCTGGGTTCATCTGATAAGCACAGAGCTTGGGCAGAACTGGAGGAGAGAAGAGAAGAATAAAAGAGAGAGACATGGAAAAGTAGGTAAAGTGGAGGCAGAGGTGCCGAGCAGCAAGAGGAAGGGAAATGGAGGTGAATAGATCATCAGAGGACAAGAGAGGAAAGGAATAAGAGTGAAATTAATTATTAATCTTCTAAGCATGTTGGTGATACACAACATACATGCAGACATAAACAGTTTATTAGACATGTGATTTCTGTGCCATGCTTTCTAAATATAAGGTAGCTGGTATAAAGGCTCCATGCTGTGCACACACAGAGCATCATTCTCAATGTTCCATTGTTTCTCACTTTGGACAGAATGGTAAAGTGTTGCCATGGAGACATAACAAGTTGCCAAACTCAAACCCTAGAGTAATGGTTTTAATGCATCAGACACTCAATTACGGTAGACATAAAAAATCCTTACCCATATCGCTCATATACTAACACCAGCGGGGGGTTTCCAATGTTAACTGATACCATTGGTTACTATACAGAGGTGTTTTACAGTCAGGGGAATATAATACAAAAGTATGGTGGAAAGAGCATGAAAAGGCAAAATATGTTGGAAGGGTTCATTGTGCTGGTGAGTGGTCCTGATTGCTTTAGCAGAGTATATGTGTGTCTGGGTGTGTGAGCGTATGAGTGTGTGAGATCTTCTATTGCTTTATGTGTCTACAGAGAACAATGGCTGTTCTGCAAGTGCAATATTCTGATATTCAACATTATTCACATTATAAGGTTCTGAAAAATACATTACATTTACCGCAGACGCACAAGTAAGGTCTGTGGTCAGGCACGCACACATGTAGGCTGTCATTCAAACATAAAATTATAAGCCTTGTGTTGTAATTTGTAGGATTCCTTAACAGATTCCTCTTATATATCCACTGATGCCATGTCGAGAGGCTTAAGACAAATGTTTTTCTCAAAATTTAAGCTGCAAGCACTGCAAGTCATAAGATTTTTATCAGCAGGGGAAACAAAAATTAAAAAAATAAAATAAATGAGAAAAGCATCCAGTCTTTTATAGTAAACCCTGCTGACTCAATTCTTCCTAACAAAAAACTGTTTGAGGTTTTATATTTTCCATGGTTTGTTGTGGCATCAAACACAAAGACAACTAATTTTATTGGGTGGCGCAAAACAAATAAAATAAGATAAAATAAAAAAAAATCTTGATGACATAAGCCAATTACAAAACTGGAAAAAGGATCAGCAGATACAGGGGAACTCTCACCTTAAAGAATTCAAATCCACCAGAAAATCCGCTTAGCATCACAAAAACAAAGCTACAGCTTGAAAATGATCTGATTTGAGTTGACGCCTCTTCACCAAAATGGTAGTTTGACATCTTGAATTTATTATCATTCACTTTTTTTGTTGTGTTGTTGTTATTGTTGTTGCTGAGAGTAATACAAAAAGACTGACACCACTCCCAAATCTGGAGTGAATACATAGCTGGAGCATGCAGCTGGTTTATGTAGCCTAGCATAAATACAGGGAGAACCAACTAGTCTGGTGCAGTCCAAAGGTAACAAAATCTGCCCATCAGCATCTCCAAAGCTCACTAATGAACACATTATGTTTTATCTTCCTTCTGCACAAATCCATACAAAATCTTGGCCAGAACCAATAACTTCCTGGCAACTAGCTGGGCACAGGCTAGCTGTTTCCCCTGTTTTCCAGTCTTTATGCTAAAGTAAGCTAACCTGCTGCTGGCTCTAGGCTCTAGCTCAGCATGATATTGTACCAATTAGGAAGTAGTAATCTTCTTGTCTGATTCTTGGCCAGAGAGATAAGATGTATAAAGATTAATCTACAAGGAGCACACAGCTCTCCCAAGGTATTTAAAATCCTGTGAGCATGAGAATAGCCCACAGTGCGTCCTTAGTGGCAAGTCTGCCTTTGGGAAAAGAAATGGTACCTCAAAAGAATCTTGTAACTTTCACGAGTCACTGACTTTTTGATGTGTTTCACCAGTGCTCATACAAACAAAAACAACCTCAAGTGGCTTTTAGGGGTATTTTGCCTCTGCTGACATGAAAGTTGTCTATCCACTTGTGGCATGACAAAGAGCTCAGATAAAGCATCTGACTATACATACATTGTTGGCACAGACCTCTCTGTCACAGCTGAATGACAAGAGGCAGATTTAGAGTGAGTGTGATGTAATCTCTGTCGGCTGACACAACCTCCAGAGCAGTAGAGACATTTAAGAGTCTTGTTTAACTCACCGAGTCATGTTAAGCCAAAAACTAAACATTCTGTTGATTGCAATTAGGACAAAGTACAGCAATTCGGTTTTTTAAAAATTATTCTTTAATTATACAGGAAGACAACTCCTGTTTCTTTTAGTGGTGCAGAGATCCCCTCCACGTGGCCCCAGGGGGTGATGGGAGTTTAATATAAGGCTGACAGGTCTAACAAGGGTGAGGTCACCCCAGCTCTAATAACTCAGCGAGGAAATACACTGTCTGTCTCCACCACTCTGAGGGGAGACCTGACAGTTCAGTTAACACGCTGGTAAATTTAGTGGAGGGTACTGGCTGTGGGTTATCTGGTTTCAAGCACACACACACACATGCACAGACACATAGAAACACAGCCAGACACATGGACGCTATGTCTGTGCTGCTTGTTTTCTTCGCTCGGATTAGCACGCTGTATGCATGAAAATGCACTTATTGCACAAGAACATACACAACTTTCTCCCTCACACATACTCACTCACATGTACACTGACATATAATACATGCAGTATGCAGTCTGTAAAACAGCATTAACATCACATATCACCTAATTTAGTTGCCATGTCAGGTATATATTTCCGCCTCTAACACACACACGGAAGGCTTAGTTGTCCTTGCTTGTGCAAAATAAGCCGAGCACGGGAAAAGTGAGAAACATAAGGGCAGTTATTCACTTGGCACTCTTTGGATAAAAGCAACTTTGTAACTGATATGTCTACTGCTGACATTTTTTTTTTTTACAACACGTCCTTCTATCCGTAACACATGTTGAACAATGCAAACACACATGTTAAATTTGCCTTACTTTACTGATTCTGTTTTATAAACCGATACAGTACTTAATACTGTTGTTGCATGAGTACTTAACACAAGCAGACATTAGGATTTGCTCATTATTTAACAATGTGCCACATGGATGTAATGTAGCTCTAATGCATTTTAAGCAAGCACTTCTAACAATAAATGTCATTATCACTGACAGTAAGTGCTCCTTAAACCAATTCTTTAAGCATTGTTCACCACAACAAAAGCATAGCAGTAACAGAACATATGGTGACTTACTTTAGGAAGCGGCTGAGGTACTGGCGGCTGCAGGCAGACCAGGAGAAGATACCATTGTGACCAGCTAATGTGGGAGACATGATGTTGCCCTCTGACTTCTTACAAACGTTCCCTTCACCATCATGGATCATTCCAAAACTGGGAAATCAACAAAAGATGCTCTATAAATGTGTCAGGAGTGATAGTGAGCAAGCAGAAACCACAACACCGGAATACTAAGAGGACCTTCAGGATTAAAATCTATATATTAAAATTTGTAAATGAAAAAAAAATGCTTGAAAGAGTCTTGTGTAAAGTATCCACGTCACATGTCAGATATGCATGATGCAGAAGTAGTTAATCTACTGTATCATATATTACGGCACCTATTAGGGAGTTTCACAGAATAGCTGACTAATCAGCTAAACGACACTGTGTATCACCTGGCTTATTATTTAACTGACAGGTACTGATATGACAGAAAATAGAGGGGGAAATTGGGAAAGACATGCTGCAAGTCCAGCCTTAAGGCCCCTGGGGATGTTGTGTCATGGTTGTTGCCTTAACTCTGTCACCAAAAATTATGTTCATCTCATTCCTGGTCATCATGCCATCAAGAGAGGTGTGGAAACCTTACTTGTGTCCAGATTCATGGGCGATGGTGAATGCGAGACCGAGGCCTGTGTCCTCATTTATGGTGCAGCTCCGATACTTGCTGCACATCCCACTTATTGGTGCAAAACCTGCAAAACCAGTAACACAATTTTTATTTACACTTTCATCATATCATTAGGTGTAATTGAGTTAGTTCAAAATAAACTGTATTTATCACATTACAATAACCACTGTCACAATGTATTCATAGTTTGTACATTCAACTTTGCAATGAATTATTGGTACAAAATCAAGAGGATTCTGGGTTAAATCCTCCATATGTTATAATACGGGGTTTTGTGGGAAAGCTTGTAGATCTCCTTGCTACCTTTAACTTCCCTTTAAAACATTCTGTCTCTGTCTTCACTTCTCTCTCATATCTCTCATTCTCTAATAAACTCCCTTTTACTATTCAACTCCCTTTATGCCTCTCTCCTCCTCCTCACACACACACACATCACACAGACGCACACAAGACCTCTGGCTCTGAATCAAAAAGGATAATACCCGCAGGGGCCTCCCGTAATGTTTTTGTCTCAGTGTCTAAGGGAGAGTTTAGCCTTGTGTTTTGTTATTATACAGCTCTAAGTCATTTGCCATAAAGTGCAAACCCCCTAAAGTAATGTTCTCATGTACATAACTAATGTGAATAATGAAATTAAACAAAAGCAGGCAGATTGACTGTGAGAACTGCCTTTTGGTTCCTTCTTTGTGTCAGCAAAGAGGTAGATCATTGATTTTATATACTGGTTTTGAAATATGGAGGTAAACATTGAGAGATATGGCTGTAACAGTAAAGCAAATAAACTGTGGTATATACTGACTGGTAGCATGAATGGTCATTTGCCTTGCACCTTTGGGGATTAGTGAGAAGTAACTCTTTTTTGACACACACACACACACACACACACATACACGCACACATGCAGACCTTTGAACTGGGCTTTCATAGCAACGATTAGAGCTAATGCTAGCCTCAACACTTTGAAGTCAAAACTTAAGTCTGGGGTTTGAAGATTGTGTGTGTGTGTGTGGGTCACTCTGTGTTTTTCTGGGTCACACAAACGAAGTTTTTTCTCACAGTGCGGAAGAGGACAATGTGTATGCATGGTAATTACCACAAACAAGCTGTTGTTAGTTTGTTAGATGGTGTGCGTGTGTGTGTGTGTGTGTTTAACGTAGCTGAGGTTGGTCTGTACTCTAAATGTTCTGTGATTTGAGTGAAAACAAAATTAGCATGTTTCATTTTCTGAACCAAGCTGAAATTCATGTCATGTCTGTGTTCTTTTTTACAGATTTATATTTTATGCACAGTTGTTAATGTGTTTCAGATAAGCTCTTTTGATAATGCTTTTTTATGCTCATACAGTCATGATGGTTCCTTAAATCCTTATATTTTTCTATATCACGATATACAGTGCATGATACTATGGAGCTGAAAGATCTAAAGGCTGCACATTTTTTTTAACATCTGGTTTGGCTGATTTGACCCTCGCTCACACTGTGTGACAGAGAAGAGGGTCATCTTCCCAGAAAATGACAGACAGCAAGGGAGAATCAAATATTTCTACCAAGAGCAAGAAACAAACAGAGTATGAACACATGGCATTTATGGGACTTTGTCAAACTGATTTAGTGTCATGACAGTTAATGTTAGAGATGTACCAAGAGTGTCACAGGGTTCATTCTTCCAAGAGCAGATGTCGAGGCCTGTGAGGAGGATGGCGTGGTCATGGTGTCGGCCCTCTCTGCCTCCGAGGGTAGACTGCCAGTGGCAGAAGCTGTTCAGTGTGTGGTCTGCATGGTGGTTGATTGCCAAACCATCCTGTGATATAAAGCAGATAAAGAGAGAATATAATCTTTCAGGAAGGGAGCTGTAAGCACAAAGTGTTGTGAACTGAAATGAGGAAAATGGCAGTCAAATTAAATGACATTACCTTCCCTAGTCCCTCTGCTTGGACAAAAATAAATATAAGTGCCTCAGAAACTTCATAAAAACAGAAACGGCAATTCTAATACATTTTTTCACAATCAATTACCAGGATCTTTAAACATATGTACGTTGAAGGCAACATGAAGATGTGAGAGGGGCCATGGATAAAATAACTGTGGCTGCAAGAGAGCTTAACATCTGGGCCATTTTTGCCATTTTTGGCATTCTTCCCATATAATTACCACTTAAGGATGATTGGAATCTATTGACATCACGGCTGAATGGAGACAAGAATCCCTTCTCCTCGACCAGTTTGACTCTTTTCTGTGACAGTATCCCACCTGTTTCTCTCTGTGTCTTCCTCTCTCTCTTTCTCTTGAACTCAAGCTGTCCTTCCTTCTCCTGCACTCGGCGAGAAAATTCCCTCCCAGATCTGGCGAAGATCCAAGGAAATGTACACCCTATAATTAACCACTGTAAAAGTCCTTAGTAGTTATGACCAACCCAGGAAAATCTCTCTGAGACCTTAGAGATGTGGACCTTCAGGCATAAATACAACTAAACAAACAAATGTTCCACGTTTTGCACTTTTTATGTGCTTTGTGTTCTCTTCTCTTCTCACTTAAATCCCATAAAAACCCATTTTAAAATGCAGCCAGTAATTTCAGTCATTGCTTTTTGAGAGGATAGAGTTTTGGGCATATTAGTGTTTTGGCCATTTACAGTGTTTGAGATACTCACCTGCTCTTCATCCAGAAGCACGAGGCCAACTATCACTATGTTGATGTTCCCTCCTATTGTGCCATCTTTAAAGAGACTGGAGACCTAATAGGTACACAAAGAAATGTAATTACATATCACTCCCTCTAATGCTTACAGATTAAAATGCATTATTGAAGTACTGTCACAATGATAGTGTTCTCAGATAGTTATCGATGTAATTTTCTCAGCTAACGATGCAGTTGAAGACTTATTGGTCATGGTAATTGTCCTCCCTGGCCATGCTGGCTATGAGAAATGATGTTCCTGAATTTAAAGTGAAGCTGTAGAAGTTTGACTTAGTGGGTATCTTGCAAGGTTACAGCATTTGTATTATTTGGGATAGCTTGATTGGGTCAAGAAAGTGACATATTAAGTGTTTCTCTGCCTTTAGATGTACATAATTAGTCATTAAAAGATGCAAATTCAGAATGAAGTTCTTTATCTAAAATCTTCACTACAGTTTAAAGTCTTTATATCACTGTTACACTTTCAAACCAAATGTATGAAAAAAACACACCTTGGCATTTCTGTTGTATCAACACACAAACCTCTTCAAACCTCTTCTGATGGTATCTGTAAGTTGTGACAGCCACAACAGCTATTTCCAATTCAGCATCTTGAACTCACATTGATATCTAATTCGACTTTTAATTTGTGATGCACTTCACACTTCTGTTTATATTGCATCATTTTGTCTCCTATGTAATTATTTCTGTTATTTTTAAGCTGCTAAGTAGTGGAAGATAGCAGTACGCACATCGATGGTGAGTGCTGGGTCAACAGTAAAGCATCATCAATGTAGAGATAGGACGCACACACCAAGGTACAAATTATAGACTCCTTTATTTGGTACAGACAACGTTTCGATCCATGGTAGGAAGGAGTCTATAATTTGTACCTCGGTGTGCAGGTCCTATCTCTACATTTTTAAGCTGCTAAGCCATTGGTTTGCTTATCTGTCTGTCTGTCATTTGGTCTTTCTCTACACTGACTCAGAAGATGACACGAGTGTGATATGTTACCTAGAGCTGCAATGATTAATCAAATGATCAACTGATAGAAAATTAATCGCCAACGATTTTGATAATTGATTAATCGTTAAGTCATTTTTCCAGAAAAAGAAAAAAGGATTGCTGGTTTAGCCCCTTAAATGTGAGGATTTGCTGCTTTTCTGTTTCATTTCTGAAAAGAACGAGGGGTCTTTGTGTTTTGAGCTGTTGTTTGGATAAAAGAAGCAATTTTAAGATGTCACATTTGGCCCTGGGAAATTCGAGAAGAGCATTTTTTGCACTTTTCTGACATTTTATGGAATAAATGATTAATCGATTAATAGTAAAAATTATCAAGAGATTAATCAATAACGAAAATAATCATTAATTGCAGCCCTAATGTTACCATAATCAAGCAAAAATACTGAGGTTAAGGAGACAATCAAAACTACTTATTTAAGATAAGGAACACCACTTTTTGGCAGTTTCAGGTTTACACACTTAAGCAGAGACAGTGAATCACTGTTTTCACTGCCTTTAAAAAGCAAAAATCACCTGTTTCTACAGGGTGCCAGCGCTTTGTGGTACATAATCGGGTGTATTTTTTTGAATCAGTAATTACAAAGCATTTTTGAAGTCTTCCACTTTGCCCTGAGGATGTAACTTATGCTGAAACAGCATATCACATATAATTTTCAACAAATATTAAATAACTTTTTTTTAAGGCCCATTGGAGCTGACAGGTGGGGTAAGGGTCGGGTGTTTTCTATGAAACCCAAAACTGTATTTAGGTGACTCCTCTAAGGCAGGCTATGACTGCTCCAACTTGTTTTCTACTAAGGAGAACTATATTTTAAAAATAAACGGATTATCTTCGGATTTGTCAGTCAGTCATTAAGTAGCAAAATGAGCATGACGGAATTTGCTTGCAGATCAGCTGAAAGGGACAGAGGGGACAGTGTGATCTCATCCACATATTGGTTTCATGTTTTAGATGTGCTCTGTCTAAGAAGTGAGAATGGATGACAGGGTTGCCAAGTTACTACAGCCTACTTCAAATCAATTTGTGTGTGGCTTCCAAATGCATTGTATGCATTTGTTATGCACACAAATGAGACTGAGAGTTAGCTGTGTTAGCAGCTCTGTGAGGCTGTAATTATGCATAGTGGTGCTTTGACTTTATTGCTAACACTAGCATGCTATTAAATCATCTCAATGCTGATGTTTAGCTGGTGCAGTGTTTACTTTACTCACTGTCGTGTTTGTCAGCATGCAAATATTCGCTAATTTCCACTAAACAAAAGTACAGCTGAGGCTGATTTTGCATTTGTATTTAGTCCTGAAAACAGAAAGTGTGCACAAAAGTGTGCACGAAATACAATAAACAACAAATGTGAATGTTCTGATGCTGCTAGAGGAACATTTCTGCAAATTTCGGCTGCTTAATGCAAAAAGACACATCTATTAACTAAGCTCCAAGGATTCTGATACTAAACATAATTATGCTTTCCTCACCATGTTTAGCACAGTGAGAACATATGTGGTAATGTTCTCATGGCCATGGTTGTCCATCATCTTCCTGTCGACCACCACCAGCATCTCCACATTGAGCTTCTGGTTGCTCTTGTTCTTCATTAGCACAGCTCTTTTGTTCCTGGGGATGAACTTGTACTCATCTGGAAGGATAAAGACATCCTTGTCCGGAGGTTTGGGCATATCTAAACAAAGCAGAATAAGAATAAAAGAAGTGAAAGTTCCTTTACAAAAGTCTGTTTTGAAAGGAAAAAAAAGCAGTTATCATAGGATAAAATGAATGAAACTTCAAAAATCACTGAGGCTGCAAAATCACAGAGATTAGGAACTCATGTAGGCTACGCGATAGTGAGCTGTAAGTGATTGATGAGAGAAAAAACAATAGTGCATATGATAGCAATTTAATAGCAGTTAAGATGTCCTTACAAATATACAACTCTTCCTTCCCACAGTTAATTATACATTGCACAATATTTGAAATAAACCCGTACCCACTAGCTTTTCCCTGTGACTGTTAACCAGCAGTTCTGGCAAGTAGTTGACAACCATTCTGGATGATTAACTGTACTCTTTCTTTAATGACCTGATGTCATGAATAAGCTGCAAACTGAGCTTTTTGCTTTTTTGTTATTGACTCTGGCAGTCTCACTGTTATGCTGCCATTAAGTAAAGTGTGAAACCACAGTATGTGGTAATACATTAGCAGCAGCTACAACAAATTGTCTCTATATGCAACAGTTAATATGAAACTTCTCAAACTCATAAAATAGATCTCTGAGCACTCTCCTAATTTGTAAACAGAGCAGAAGACAACGAAATATTTTAGGGTGATCGATCAGTGGCCATTTCATGATACAATATGAGAAGGAATAGCAGTTATTTTATTCATATCTCTGTTAATCCACTTAATTAACTCTGGTAACAAAGGTAATTTTGAATAGTGCCCAAAATTCTGTCAATGTGTCATAGATAAGATAAGCTTTTTCCTCTAAGAGGAAGCTGTATCAGAAAATGATGGCGTAAATCACCATGAATTAACAATACAAGCTACTGTGAAAAGTTATCAGCACTTTTTAGGTAAACGTGTGAATCAGACAAACACAGACTTGATGTTAAAATCAAATGAACAGCTCAGCTGTGTTTTTAACCCTCCTTTTGAAGCTGGGACACCCTTAGTCAAAGAGATTTTACATCCCTTCTCACTTTTACACTATAACAGAAGGTCTATATTATACATTAGTCAAAGAAAAGTGCAGTCTAAAACCATAGTAGCTTGTAACACTATCTCTTCAAATCTTCACTTTGATGTTGTCAGGTTATCAAAGCTTCACCTGCTTGGCTACGATAAACCATAAGTTTGCTTATGTAGGCGGCAGCAGGTGGGCGACCAAAGTGCCTTTTTGACTAAAATGTGGCGCAGGTGGTCAGTGATGTCATCCAATGGGAATGTAAACATCAGTGTGTTTTCACAAGGGACAGACAGCAGGGGATCCGCAGGTTAATGGTGGCGGTGGTACCAGTCCAATCCTTGCCTGCAATCTTTCAAATGACCCCGTGACACCAGCAATGTTAAGTGATCTTGTGGTAATTTCTTGAGAGCAAACATTTGTAACAATGTAAAGTGATAATAAAACCTTTCCCTTAACCTTTCGCGGGTCATGTCACTAATGTCACTAAAAATGTTGATATGATTTGAGATAATATTCCTCAGAGGAATCATTTGAAATACATATCAAAACCTCAACTGAAAGCTTCTACCCTCCAGATAATTTTACAAGGAAATTTACAAAATATGTCGATTTTCAATAGTGTTAAGGCCACAATATCTTCTCAGTAAAAAATGCAAGCTGATGGTCTGAATTATAAAAAGGCCTATTTATGGTTTTATTAGGCTAGCAAAAACACATTTTTTTCTCTTTAACAAAACTGGAGCATTGATGTGCTAATGATGGCATGAATTAGCACAGAAAGGGTTACTTTTAATTTCATAATGATGCACCATGTGTTAGTCTTATGAGATGAGTACTACAAGCACTTAGTAAACACTGTACAATAATGCTGGCAGGCATTGCATTATGGTATATTAGTTTGGGAACACGTTAATGGTGTTGGCTCTGCCTTGGAGGCTAACTGCTAACAGAGTTAACTAGAAATATCAACAAAGAGAATTATTATTTTCTTTTCTCCATGACTCTGTAATTGGTTTGATAATTTTGCAAAATGTAGTTCTTCTTCTTCGAGTTCAAACCACTAATCTAGTTATATTTGGAAATTTAAGAATATTATGACAATACCTAAAATGTGCAATGTGAGCAGTGTGTCTAGGTGAAAACACTCTTATTCAAGTGTCAAATGTTAAGCATTTTCATTTGAGTGATTGAAAAGGGCGAAAATGACCATATGACATTTTTCAGAGCAAAAAATGTCCCATAATCTGATTTTAAGAGTTAAAGAAAACACTATCCCTGAGGTGGGAGGATATAGGTGAGGAAGATTAACTTGATTATAAAAATACTGTTTACAAAGGTATCTTGTATCAGTGCATGAGAAAAGGTTCATGCAGTGTTTTTCCCTTCTTTCTTTTCTTCGTGTCCTAGGTGCCACTTTGATATGAGAATTTAAACAGAAAGCTACAGTTATTTGTGTGATTTACTTATCATTGTCTTTTATATAACACTATGTGTGGGTTAGAAGGAGAAATTGCCCTTACATACATTTCTTCCGTCTCCCGCAGAAGTGCTGCCTCTGCCTCTCCCCATGTCTGTAGTCATTGCGATGGTGATGGCTGCTGTGGTGATGGCCACTGCCACGATGCTCCATCTGCTCACCGTGCCTGTTGCCATTATTGATATATCCATGTTGATAACTATGGATGTCGCTCAGCTGCTTTTGCTGGCCTCTGTTTTGATCTGCATTAACATTGCTGGGGTTGGGATTCATCTGAGAGTTTGTGGATCTCTTGGTAACAAAGTGCCTTTGTGATTTGCGATGAGCTGAATCTGTGGATCTCCTCTGATGCCCCCGAGGCTCATGCTCTCCCCGCTCTGTCCGAGAGTTGCTCTTGTAGAGGATGTGTGGCTGGTGACTTGAGGGTTCTGTGAAGTTCTCTTTTTGAGCGAGGCTGCGGGGGACTGGTCTCAGGAAGTAATCAGCATCCTGCGTTCTGATCAAACCTGACTAGAGGCAAAACAGAAAGTCCTGTTAGCTTTACTGTAACTCTTTAACCCAGCCACGTGGGGAACCAAAAGAAACATACAAATGTCAAATTTGGGTGCAAGAATAGACTGTATTTTATTCTGGTAGCTGCAGCTGTGTCTTAAAATATTCCATAGAGACCTGCAAAGTAGATACTATCAATGTCCAACACCTCAAGAAGTAATGTAAAGATTATACAAATGTTATAAATATTATAAATGAATCTTAATTTATTAGCAACTTTTCCTTTGCTTTAGCCTGCTCATCCCTCTCTGTCAGCTATTAGTCAAAATTTGACTCTTGGGCCACTATGAACCTGACCCCTCTAAACCTCTGTGCAGCTCAATTACTGGTCATGTTTCTTTATGTTCAACATCTGTTTTGCCATTCAGGGTCAGACGTTATCTTAGCAAAATCTAAATAGGACTCGGTCAGACAGAAAAAGTTTCAAACAAAGAGGCTCGTGTGAGGATAAAAGGAGATGGCATCTGTCTTGTAAACAAGCCAGCTAAAGAATAACAACTCTTTAAAAAAAAGTTTTTGTTGTATATATATATCCTTTTGACACTGCTGGAGGGCCCCATTTTAAACACTAATACCTTATGCTTTTGATTTTAGTGGATAAGTTATGAGAGGGTCTATTATAAATCTCTTAGGGCTCAGCCTAGCTTTTCCTCAGTTGTTCTGTCTCTCTCCATCTCAGTCTGTCTCTGTCTCCTTCCCCAAAGAGACAGAGACATTGAAATTTTCTTACTCCACTTTCAATAAACTCCTATCAGCACAGCCAATTCAGATGCCTGGAGATTACTTTCTCCTGCTGTCTGCCTCTCTCTCTCTCTCTGTCTTTGTCTGTCTTACTCTCTCCAAACACGCACCACATCTGTGTTGACAGTCAACTGGCACGTAATGTTTGGACCGTTCTAACTGTTCTTGGCAGACAAAGTGGTTTCCCTAAAATACGTTTAATTGACTGCATTTTTTTTTCTCACTGGCTGACAGACTGACAGTGGCAGTGCTGCGGCTGTGGCTGGCTCAGAGTGAGTGTGTATGCGTGTGTGTATGTATTACTGTCTCAGCACAGTACAAGGTGGATGTGTACATGAAGGACAAAAAAAGATTGTGCAAGGAAGCTGGAAAGGCAGATTATACAGTACATGTGCAGCTAAATGTAAGCTTGCATGAATTTTGCACAGATTTGTGTGTACCTTCATGTGCATTTAAGTGGGAGTAAGTCTTGTAACAATTAGTCAATCTTGCAAAAGCAGGCCTCTGTTAGTGGTGAGTGATAATGATTTTGATGCTTCCACATTTCACCATTGCTCACTGACTGTGGATTCTACCTCTGCTACCTCTCTGGGAACCAGTGAAAACAGAGTCCTTTGAAAATGTTGTGACTGTATTAGGCACAAAATAAAACTGGGGCAGACAATTTTTGGTGTCATCTGGCAAAAATTCCATAATAACATAGACTTCTGCACCTCTCCTTGGCTCTGTATTCAGACTTTAGAAAATGAGGACCGTGACAGGCACTTTTCTGCCAATCAAGGGTCATTTTAAAGAGGGTGAGTTTCTACTGGCTGCTCTACGTTGTGCTTCTTAGCGACAGGTGACATTATGACAAGCTAATTTGCTGTTGATCCAAGTGTCGTGCTTTCTAAAACTGGCCTCTCACGACTTGACAAGCTGAGTTGCAGGTGGCATCGTCTGAGTCAAGCTTTAGATTGACCAGTTTATGCCACAGCAACTTTCCAAGCAATGCCACAGCTAGCTTGATTTCCAGATTTTGCTTACCCCAGCTTTAAATAGTGGCCAACCTTAGGTATTTATTTGCAAAAGGTTGACATATAGAC
>JAQLOL010000025.1:22385825-22399538 GCA_029783665.1 Naso thynnoides
CAGTGACCTTACAGTTTACAGCATTCATCACGTAGTGCACCAGAGCAAAGTTATCATGCAATGATGCTGCATTTGAAAACTATTGGTTCTACAGCAGCCAAACTGGCCCAGTCTTTCAAACATTATAAAAGTATGAACTCTTAAACTTTGCATAATCTGCAGAAAAAAAAGAAAAAAGACATATAAAAGATGAAGGTATTTGTATAGCTCCTGAATTGCAAAGCTTTCATGGCAGTTTATTGTCAACTGTAGGCTCCCATTTGGGGAACACTTGTTCAAATCCCACTGTTAACTTTTATGCCCTTACCACAAGCCAACCGAGAGCAGTTGTTGTTTACAGGTGTTTCTGTGTCAGATAATGATCATTTCCCACCATACAGTAACTGGTGTTTGACAGACAAAAAATAGCCACAAACACAGACGCAGAAATATATCTGGAGACATATTTACGGACGGAAACATGTTTTTTGACCCAGTACTTATGGAGATGATTATAATCTTTAAGGCCCTTCACAAAACAAACAAAAAACAATGGATGCTTCTTAATGAAGTCCTCAAGTCTTGGACTGTGCAAATGTTTTGCTGTGTCTGCAGCTCAACAACACTGTCATTTCTATTCTGTGTGCTTAACCCTCTCCCCTCCCCAAAAGCACAGCTGTGGTTTTCCTCACCGTTCATGACAACACTGCACTGATTATTTACGATTGACCCTGATTCACCCTCCAGTTTTCTTTGGCAAACAAGGAAGGAGCGGGTGAGGGTGGAGGATCAATTACTGAGAGAAGGAGAAAGAGAGAAGAGAGAGGCTTGCTGATGCATTACCACCTTCTTCTGTACTGTTGCACGCCTGCCAAATGGTCAAGAAATAATCCTCGCCAGGGAACGCCAGCCAGGATCGTTAGCTAAAATCACATGTGACAACCGGTGCGTGATCCTGTCATTGGCGTGGCACCCGCCCCAGCCCTGTGTAATCACAAGCAATTGTCACGATTTGGTTCCAAGTCACGGTGAGGCCTCTTACCTGAACTGTACGGCTGTCAGCCTTGACAATTTCTAGTGCCAAGTGCTTATTCTGTCTGGGTGGTTGGTTTGGATGGCTCTAGTATTGGGGCATTAGTGTGGAGCTAAAGGGGTTCTTAGAGGAAAATGTTTACCACGTGATAGTTTACAAAAAGGTTTCTGGTGATTTGTATCTTGATCCTCACACTTGAGTGTTAAATGTTTTGGAAGAGTAGGAAATATAACTTCTTTTTTTATGTTGTTTTTGTCATGAGGAATTATTTTGGTCGGTTCATTCCAACAACAGTAAAAAGAGATGGGACTGATAAAGAAAAAGAAATCCAGGAAGGAAAGATACAATCATAGGACTCACACCTGCAGCCTGTGGACTGGACTGTTAAGTAAGGAGCTGTTATAGAAACCGTCACATTCAGATATATATTTAAGAGTAGTCTGGAGCTGACAGGGTCATCTGGCTAACATTCATTCCTTAGAAGAACGAAGTATTTACTGTGAAGACATGCACATTACTTGAAGTGAGCTTATTATACTGCCATTTCCATCTAACTCATGCATTAAGAAATTTCCAAACATGGCTTTGCTTGCACTATTGTTTATGTCTGCTTACAACACTGGACTATTTAGAACAGCATGCACAAATGTATGCATGTATACAGCAAAGACTTCGAAGCTAAATTATGCTGAGGTAGTAAGAAGCATTAAACCAAAACCTTTGTAACAATTTCACTAGAGGCACATCAACAGACATTAATATCATGATAACTAGGAGTGCATTTCAGGGTGACAGTTTCAGTTTGGGTCTGTCTTTTCAACATCAGTGCTGAGGCTTTTGGTTTTTTTGCAGCTGTCATCTTTGTGCAAAGTAGATTTAATCGCTCTAATAAATTCTAAATCATTATTTGTTGTGTAATACATTAAACAGTAACTCCCAAATAGGGTTCTACAGATCTTCATGGATCCTCAGTAAGATGAGGGATTACTCGAGATCACTCTGTTCAAGATTGTTGTAACTATTAACTCTATTAATATACGATAGGGATTTATTGTAAGTCATGAAATCTAGGTTGATCATCAGTTCCACTATCTGTGCAGTAACACAACTGTCTATTTCTGTACAACTTTGAATTTGTTTCTAAAAATCTTTATCTTCTCAAACTGTCTCCAAGTTTTCATGAGCTTATGATTTCTCCTTTCTGGGAGGTGTGTACCTTGAAGTGGAGTTCTGGAGTTTATTTATCATCATCATCACAAGGCGCACGGGTCACTCTCGACATCCTCTCAATTCTTCAGTGTCTGCTGTCACACTGACTGGATGGACAATTTTTTTAATCAATCTGGACATAGATGTTTCTCTAATCTTGAGTTGTTCTTCTAAAGTATGCTAATCTTTAAAGGTTCACTGACTAATCTTGTATTTATTGAAAGAGCTAGACTAGAATTGACAGACAACCACATATAAAAGCAGTGTAAAGAATGAATTTAGAATATTTCTGTCTTAAGCAAAGCAACATGCAGTATGTTCCTCAGCATATCCCCCAGATAATCTTTTTACGACATCTTTAGTCTGTAAACTGTCCTCTTTAAGCTTGGCCTTATAAACAACATGTATCTGTGTATGTGTGTAAGTAAAGCCACTATGTTAGGAGATTAGGTCAGTTAGTGCCTCTCCTAAATAGCCAGAGTCATCAGATTACACAGTGCGCTGTACGAGGTGCAAATAGCAGTCATAAAATGCTGAAACACTACTTGGGAGGGCACAAACAGCTGGACTCTCTGGAGTCAGACGCATCCAGACAAGCAGCGACAGGAATGAGGGAGGGGACGGGAAAAAAGCTGTAGGAAAACGGAACTGAGGGGAGAAGCATGCAGTGCATTACAAGGTGCACCTGACTGTGTGCACTAAACGGTTCTCCTCTTCGTTCAGTCTACATTTCTTTAAGTTACTCTCTCTAATGGAGACCAAAGGAGACCAAACACTTACTGCTATCATTACTTTGATTTATTACGTTGGCCTCTGGTCCGAGCTTGCTTTTTATTTTAGTCCAAGCATACGAGAAAGACAGTATGACTAATACCTTATAGAGTTAAATAGAGTAACTAGAAGTTATAATCAGATTTATTTATTAGTCACCCTCAGTTTGATGTACTGGAACAAAAAAAGAAAGACAGCAACGCAACAAGTCAAGTAAAAAAAAACAAACAAGTGCCTTCATAAATCTATTCTGCAATAGCATCACAGCCACAAGCTTACTGTAACGCTTCCAAACGTTTTTTAAAGAGCAGCAATAACTCTTCACTGTGTTTTATTCATGCAGACTGGCTTCATGATGGCTACATTTCTTGCGTTTGAAGGCAGGGATTCAAACTTTGGCTCAGAGTTGACAGGGGTTATTGAGAAACTGGGAATGATACTCTGACATTGCATTTCGGCACTAGACACCATTTCTTAATCAATTAGCTGTTTCACGTCAAGCTGTACCTTAGTCATCTGTTGGCTAACTGTCCGGAACACATCACACCAACTCGAGGTCAATCAATTTGGAAACAAAAAAATGTTCCAAACTGACTCTCTGTCTCCCATATGCACAACTCAGTGCCTAATCTGTTTTGTGTGACGGAGAACATCCTGAGTGATGTTAGCAAGTGACAAAGCCGGTTATCCTTTTAGTTCATTCCATTGATCTTACTGTAATTGATTATAGCACCCAGCCAAGACCACACTGTCTGCTCTTCAAAGCTTCATCACATCTATGGATGATCCCTCATATGTTCTTGGAAATCCCAGAGGTGGGACTTGTGTGCTGCGTTCTATTATTACTACTACTACAAGGCCTGAGGCGAGAAACACACCCGTCCTTTTACAAGAGGAAACACATGACCTTCGAGTGATTTGTAGTGGGAGGACGTTTAGCATTTCCCTTTGGTACAAAAGAAAGGTGTGTATTAGAAGTCTGAGAAATATTAGATTAAACAAACAGATACTGATATATGTGAAGCATAGAGGTTAATTAGGTACGATCTGGACAGAAAGAGAGCTAGAAGTTTCACAATTAATGTAAGTTTACAGATTGATTGGGGGTTATGTAATATTTATCTGTCAATTTAATAACACATTAGATGTCATCTGAAAAAAGGATATCCTCATTTAGAGGACCCAGTTTTTGCTAAATTCTGTTCTATGTCACAATCAACCTAATCCATGTGGACTAGATGTGCACAGAAAAGGATTCTGGGAAATGTGTCATTAAAGCAAGCACGTAACTGTTTTCAGTTTGTGGCAGCATGACACTGAAACGCTTCGAAACAGTGGCAAATGATGATGATGATGATGATGATGATGATGATGATGATGATGATAAAATGCTATCAACTGAAGTGAAATGCTTAATATGCAACTTTTTCAAGTTGGTATTTCTCTGTCAAAGCATTCTGTCATATCCATCAAAATATTTACCTTACAGTCGTTTAGCTCATTGGCACGTTAACATTCGCTAATGGGCATTGAGCACAACATATAGTTGAGAGGGGAATGCAGTTTTAAATGAAGGGTTACCAAAGTGTTGTGCAAGTTGAAATTCTGACCTGGTGAATCAGATTCATACAAATCCATCCAGCAGGTGTTAAGATAATTCAAGTGGTGGATCAGCAGACTGAAAGGCTAGTGTCACCCAGCTAGCATGGCTAAAGATCATGCAAGCTGTCATATATAGAGAAAAAAGAAATGATTCACTGTGTCAGAGTGCAATGCCTGCATGGCACTCAACTTACCCCTCAACTCCCTCACCCTCATAAAAGCCAGACTAAAGAGGATTATGCTACAGCTTGAAGTTGACACAGAAAAAGGACGTGTTTTATGATCTACTTTTCCACATGTGTGTCACTGTGCAGATTCTCAAACCATTTGGCAGGTGAATGGTGGAATCAGTGGGATCGGCGAGCCCCTTCCTATTCCACCGATTCTTTGCTTGTAAGAGATTTTTATGGTTGAACTCCCTCCTGTCATCAAAGCAGGGCTAACCACTATATGGGCTGCCAGAGGAGGGGAGTTGAAAAGGCAACTTATACATGAGCTTTATAACGTAACCCCCCTTACAAGGGGGTTTCAGCACATCAACATGCCTGGAAGCATCCTTATAGCCTTCTTTTCTATATCTCTTTTTTAGTTTATTTTACTGTGATCTTTCTTCTATTATTCTCTTTGAATCCATCAGCCAGCCTGCAAAAACACAAACATGAAGGCTGGTTACTCTAAAAGCAGAAAAATAATATTAAATCCTTTAAACAGATTTTCATCTTTACACCAGAAAAGCAAGTGAAAATGATTAATGTCAAAACAGAACACTGAAGAGACTTGAACTATTTCTTCCTCATATTTTTATACTGCCATGTGAAACACAGTAGCAAGGGATTGCTGTTTGCCGAAGAAGCTGTCCATGTCAAGCAGATTCAAGTAGATTCAGTAGATTGTTCAAAAGAAATTTACTGAACAGTAATAGATCAAAAAAGGTGATGACATAATTTATTATTTCAGCAGGGCTGTGCTGCAGTTGGAGGCCAGCTGCTCTCACTGATACAGCTATTGATCGGTGTTCCTCTGGTAAATATTTACCTGCCCCCTGCCAAATAGGAACCTGACCAAAGTGCAAGGTCTCCTGTGCGCCTAGTGAACTTTGTCACCATGTTTTGACCAGTCAGAGGTACATCATTTGGTAAATCTAGGTTAAGGTAGGTATGAAATGTTACACAAAATGCACACAAAATGTGTAAGTTAAAAAAAAAAAAACCCAAAACGATTTAGTACATGGTAGGAGACATCTTAGTTTCTCCCCAACAATCAGAATACCTTTTTCTGCTGATGTCTTTGCAGTTCCTTAATTCACATCAGAAAAAGTCACATTCTCATTGATGCATTGACCCAGTCCATCCGAGGCAGACTCAGTCGTGAGAACCACATTTACAGTCTCTGCAACCCTGGACCTTTTGGCTGAATCTTTTATTGGGATCTGGTCTGAAATGCAGACATGGGTGCACAAGCACACACACACACACACACACACAAACACACACACACACACACACACACACACACACACACACACACACAGAGAGACATGCACACACACACACAGAAGAAGAAGCATCCCTGGAGATGTGCCATTCTCTGTCTGTATTTAAAAGGGCAGTTCTCAGGCGCAGCAGTGGTCCTCTACAATGAAAATATAAACAGAAAACCAGTAAAGACTGGCCTGAAACTTATTATCATTAAAACACTAAAGGACCGTGCTGAAGTGAAATGTGGTCGCATGGTTTTTAAAAGAATTTGTTTGGTTAAAATTGTGAACGAATGGCAAATCTGAGTGACCAAATATTTTTTCCTTTCTGCTGTGGTCCTTAAGATGCAAAGTTTATACAACCACAAGCTTGAATGCTCTCAGCTATGAACTGCAAAACTACACACATTTAGGCATAAATAAGAACGACTACAGGAGTTTCTCTGTTTGCCACTTTGCTGCCGCACTCTTTCCAGGCATTGTTGAGTTCTAAATAAATGAGAGTTAAAGACTAAGAGGATTAGTGTGTATTCATAAAGCCCTTTGTTCTCTTGTCCAGACTCAGGGGGCTAGTGCAACACTTGGGGTCCTAATAGGGTGGAGCTGCTACTCTTAGGATTACTTAATGTCATTCTTACTGTAACATTTCCTTTATATTCATGCAGAGCAGGAGGACCACCAAGGCAAGAATTAAAATTCAGCCAGCGTTCGCCGCAGAACACACAAGTCTGAGGGCCCTAATTTCATTGCATACTTTTAACAATATTAGCCTACATCTTATAATGACTTTAAAGACAAGTACATACAACATGAAAAGAGCTAAAAAAGAAACAGAATTACCAGACAAACAACAGCAGAACAACTTCAGAGCTAATCTGTGGTTCACCCACTTCACCCTAACTCAACACAAAAACACCATGAACCTCTTTTATGAACAGTACCTCCAACTTTGCTTGCTTTTAAGTTGCACACCACCCTTTCTAATAAGGCCATTCAGTTCAATTAGATTTTCTATATACTGTCTTTGCAATTTGCACACAGTCAGTTCCCTACCTATGGTGCCAGCTGTGTTAGATCAGCAAAAATTATTGCCCGTGAGTTGAGAACCTAATAACATCCATGAAAAATATGTCAGTCAGGGTTAAGAAATTTATATCCATGAACTGCACTTCATGCGTTGGCCGTGGACAGTGGTCAAACATTACACTAAATGAATAATGAAATACCACCAAAACATTGTTTTGGCATGCATGTGTTTGGGGGATTTTCCTGGCTAATTGACCAAACATTCTGTGGTGTTCACAGACTTGACTTTTCCATCCATTAGTTATTCATTAGCTGATTTAGGCAGAAGTGCAGCATTCACAGAATGAGCTTAAAACTACAAATACACGACAGACTGGTGGACGAAACTTCTGTGCATGACTTGACAACTTACTCACTTATTGTTTTTTTTAAGTCAGGCTAGGTCATTTAAAAGTTGAAAATTCTGACTAAACAAGACAAGAAAATGTGCTGACTCACATGCTGAGTGAAAGAAAACCTCACAGTAGCAGACTGAAGGGATACTTTATGCATTCATCAGACTGCGCAGAGAAAATGAATGAAAGAAAATGTGTTTTTGTCTGAATACACTGGTTGACAGTTATTTAATGTTTTCCTCATTTGATAAATTGTTTCTCTTTTCCTTTTTCTAGTTTTTACTATCTTCAGTTGAACTTAATTGGAATCCATCATGTGTTCGTGGACTTCTTACTCTCTCACTCTCTCGTTCTCGGATGCAGCATGACAAGAATGCTGATGCTGTGTTTACATGATCAGGGGTCACAAGATGAGTCCATTTTTGACAGGCTCACCTTTCTTCTAAGTCAGTGAGTGCAATTGCAGTTCTCCCTTGGTGGGTCTATCCAAATGCTGCCTAAGTTAAACTAAAATAAAAAAGAATATTTGAAAAAATTGACCCTGGGGTCCTTTTCTCTGATGCAGACATGTATCTGCCCATATCAGACTCTTCCTACTTCCTCCTTCTTATCCAAACTCTCCCGCAATTCGACTCTGTGCATGTTTAGACTCACCATCCCCATGCATGTGGACAGTGCCACCGAGGAGTTGACCCTTGACCTCAGTGACCCCTGGTAAAAGCAGAGGTCATCCTGGTGGTAGACCCTCAGGCTCTTGGTGCCATTCTTTCCCAGGACCTGGATTGTGAAGCCAGGTGCAATCAGGCTCTCCGAGGCCTCCCTCAGCTCCATGTGGAAGTCCTGCCCCAAGCCACTCAGCCGGAAGTGGACAGTTTTGCTGCTGCTGTTAGTGTTTGATGAGCCTGCCTCTGGGGTCAGCGATCTACGACGCCTCCTGCGCTGGTGATGAGCAACTTCGTGAGAGATGTAAAGGCCTTGGTGGTTGACCTCATAGGGAGATATAATCTCATATTCTGTATGAGAGATAAAGGAGGACAGGGAGGAAGAGGGAAGTAGAAAAGTATGAAGCTATTGAGTGTTTGTTAAATTTTTGCCACTGAATTTGAATGCATTAAGAGCAGACAGATAGAAGCAGCACCCAGTTTAAAGGAACAATCTACTTTTTTGATAGAAATGTATAAATTGAGATATGACAAGATCAAACACTTGGAGAGATTTCTGAGAGATAGATGCAACTTGGCAAAACTAAAAACACTGTCCTTGTGGTCAGTCCTTACTGATTTGATCTGTCAACACAACTTACTGTGAGATAGCGCATACTGTGTCAGCTGCTACCTTGGTTGCATCACAGGCTGAATTAAAACTACAAGGTTTTTGCTTCCTTTGTAGATTTTCCTTGACCTGTCCCATATAATTTTGCTGACTGGGTCAAGAAAGAGTTATAAGAAAAGGAAGGGTTTTAGACAATTCCAACACAGGCCCTTTAGCGGAGAGTGAATCATGTTTGACCTAGTGTTTTACTACAGTTTTTACTACAGCACAGGCTGGATAACTGCAGGTCATAAAGGCAGATGGTGGCAGGTCACAGGCCCGGCCTCTTAGATCAGTTAAAATGTCTAATGGCGCTGTGACCGTAACGGGATTTCCTCCAAAGGTCAAATCAAAAGAGCAGCTGACTACCTGGGCTGCACTGAAATTGCTTTACCACAGGAAATCATGACAGCAGAGGCCACTCATGTCGATCTTCCAAGTCATGATGGGTTGACTTACTAAAGGAAGGCATCTTGTATAAAGAATGAAGCATGTCAATGTCCTTACACCTGTGGATACATTACACCATGCCTCCTACATACATAACAATGTTTTAAATGCAACAAAATATGTTAAAAATGCATTTTTGCCTGCCTGTTTAACTGATGCAATTGGAGAAATATCATGGCGTCTTGCTGCTGCGTTTGTTATTGTGATGGGAACTTAGTGAGCGACCCTAGTACCATAAGCCACCTCACATTTTGAAACAACATGCATTTGATACACTTTGGGTCTATGAGTAACCAGGCAAACAACTGAAACTGTGTCATTATTTATTTTGTGAAGGTGTTGTAATGGCCAATGCAAATGCGTTCAGCCTTGCCAAGGGAAATTGATACGTGGTCACTTTATCGGCCTAAAGTGCACAGAAATAACAGCAACCTTGGACTTACAGTCAACAAGAGCCAGTCTCAGTTACTGTACAGTATGAACTGCAACCCTGAACAATGAGTAAATATAGCGCAGAGACAGACATGCTTGGCAGTGGGAGAAACATGCAGGGTGACAGACAGTGTCTCATCACTGGCAGCGTGAATGAGTGAGGTTTGAACGTCGCTATCTGGTGCATCCTGAGGCTGACTAACAGCCCACAACATGACATATACCTATTAGTGGATGCATTTATTTAAAGCAACATGCATTACCAGGACTGTATGTTTACGCTAGGGTGGCCACAGTAAACCTCTAATACTTCATGTGATACAACAGACATCTAGAAAGTTACTGGACTGCAAAAAGCAAACACATACTTCAAGTCTCAAGGCTTTTCTGTGCAGACACTCAGGCAGAATCGGAAAATGGTTTTCTTTATCTTTGTCATTTTGTCAGCCTTCCCCTAACACACACAGTTACACTTATATTCAACTGTGTTTGTTCCGCCCTAACTCAAAAACCAGCTGCAGTGACCCGTGTCTGACAGTATACAAACAAAGAGTCTGCGGGAACGAAGTGCTCACACACACGTGCACACACTCACACACACACACACACACACACACACACACACACACATCTTGTCTGATGGACTGGGACAAGATCCTGCAGTGGGTAGTTTGTTGGTTTAGTGGCTCTTGAGTGCTATTAGTACTGATAGGGGGAGTCTAACCAACGGGCGCCTTGGCTTAAACTTAACAAAAGACTGAACCCTTTCCTCACCCACTTTAACATGGCTGTGCGGATGTTAAACACATTAACACTGAGCAATAGTTGTTAAAGCACTGGCTGTGAGATGATCAGAAACAGAAGTAGGGGTTTCCCTCACTTCTGTTTCAGATCATCTCCATGTACGCTCAGGAGTTCTGATGTTTGTTTATTTGTTTATGTGTCTGCTTTTGTGGTAACTTTAAAAAATAAATGAATAATTAAAAAAATCACACAGTCAAAGCAGTTGGTGACCCAGCACAGTACATGGGGTTAGATCAACAAAACAAAAAACAGATGAAAGTCTGGAACTTCTATAATGGAATAATAGAAATGAGTAATTTTAATTGTTTTTTCAGCAATTATACTCATTTCTTAAAAAAAAAAATCTGTAAGATGCTTGGTGTTCTGGAGATTCAAAAATCTATAACTTCACTGAGAGTAACTTATGAAATGAGCTACTACAAAGGTGAACTCTTCCCTTATTACAAGTAGCACTGTTGCTACACACACATGGCTCTGTGTCAGGGTGCAGGTCGCCCCCCAGTGGTGAAGAGAGGCAACACACAGCGCAGGTGAGCTTTGTTTGATGCTGCTGGCCATTTGAGGGATACAGTGGATTTCTTCACATATTAGTGCACAACGTGGACAGGCGGATCACAATGCAGCACCTCACACCATAAAAAAAACGCCAACACGGTAGCAGGAACAATGATGAAACTTGCAGGATCTTTTTTCAACATTTCGGCCGACATACCTGTGTGCTGAGGTAAATTGAGAGATCGGAGCAGGTCCGATGCTTCTTGATGAGATTCAGCGCCATTATTCGAAAGCGCGCTCTGTAAGAAAGGAAATGTAAATATGACTTGGTCTGTGCAAAAAAAATCATGTAAAAATTAAGCCGGACACTCATTTAAAGTGCTGACAACTTTATGAGCTCTGCATGCCTATGCTTACAGGCGCGGCGGAGACAATGCAAAAGGACTTACTTTGCTTAGAGTGAAAAAGCAAAGGAGATGAAAAAGTAGCAGCGGCCGCGTCCTGTCCTTCCACTCTGCGCAAATCCGCAAAGCCATCTCTGCGGGTCACCTTTGCGTAATAGCTGAAGCCGAAATCACACGGCCACTTGCCAGCTGCTCCAAGAGCTCCAATAAATCTGTCCAACAGCAGCAGCGGAAGTTGTGCAGGACTTGTGGTGAATGAAGCATCAACTAGTTTCACATGCAGATGTCCTCGCTCGTGCCACTTCGGCTCCCATTCATTTCCAAGCGCAGTATCCAGACGCGGCAAACAGCTTGAAGTCGAGTCCTCTCTCCCTGCAAGTCATTTTCCTTTTTTCCACTCAGACAATTCGACCAGTTTCCAGACTTTCTCTCTGTCGCTCTCTTACATACACGCTCTCACTCTGCTGCTCTCTCTCTCTCTACCCAGTGACCCCCGAGGACCATTTTGACTCCCAGTGAAATCATGTGATTGTCTTAAATAGGTTGCCTCTCCTATTGGCAATAGCAGACTTCTATGAAAGTCGTACTCAGTCCGAGTTTCCCCCCGGGAGCCTGTCGACTCTAGAGCACTGAACACAAGGCTGCTGGAGACCGTGTGTGTTTTGAGGAGGGGGTTTATGGGTGGGGGTGGCAGTAAGTACAGCCTGTAGCCAATCACATCTGACACCTGTGCTGAGAGATGGGGTTTATGTCCATCTCTCAGGTTGCAGGAGGCTGTACATTAGAGGTGATGAAAAGAAGAAAGCAGGTAGAATGTTCTGCTTTCAGCATAATGAGGTAAATGCATTTCCTCCTTACATGCACTGTGAGGAAACTGCATAAATAACTGGTTGCAATGTTTGTTTCACATCAGGTCACTTGTAAATGATGACACATATCACAAATAAAGTACTTAGAGGTCAATATTAAATCCAGTAGTCTGGAGTTTGTAACCCGAGCGTGATCTGTAGATTACACCCTGAAGCAGGTAATCAGTAATTTGTGATGGATTACGGGCCTGAAATTTAACCTTTGACCCTGTTTAATCCGCTCGTCATTCTCCCATCTCTCCTGTATTCCGCAGCTGCACTGATAGGCAGCGAGCCAACATTTCTAAACTCCCAACAATCATTCATTCATGGAAGTGCTTGAGCGCGTGAGAGCCAAAGGATCGGGAGCACTTGTTTCATATTCTGAAGCATTTCATCCTCCCCAAAAGAAAACCAGATGAGCTCTCTGCTGAGCTGCCGGAGAAATAAATGTGTGACGGTTTACGGTGGGATCCTTTTGGCACTGAGTCAGAACATCAGAGTGTAAGGATTCAGACGTAATTATAAGCAAGCTGGTCTATAAAGGTTCACCTGAATTTTTTTCTTTAACTATGGTCTTTCTCCATAAGTGTCAGTCTGAAATGTATTTTTTTATTGATTTCTTTTATTTCTGCAAAGATGAAACATGCAGAAAATGTGATATGATATCTTTATGTCAAATTAAATTGAGGCATCCCATTATTTTAACAACTACATTTCAGATTTTACTGCAGCATATTTAGCACAGAAATGATGACATCTGTAGTCATTAAGCATTAAACAAACTGTTTGATGTTCAGGTGTCAGGTGCATAAACGTAATAGATAGTCATCTAGTTTGAGATAGGGAGAGAAACGCCAAGTATCTTGTATCTGTGTTTTAGAGAGAATGATGAGAGAAGACCTCCACGATAAATTACACTGAGCACTGGATGAAGAACAGAAGCTGCACCGAAAACTGGGGCAGGACTTTCTCTTGTGACAACTCTGTCCTGAGGGTTTGTGCTCAGAGTTTGTTCCATTAAATTAGTGTTCATATCACACATGAAGGATTTATTTGTTTTAGTGTTTGACAGGAAGGGAGTAAATGAGTCAGTCCTGCAGTATCAAAACCAAATGACTAACTTTCCCCTAAGTGCGACTCCTTACAGATAAGAAGTGGGCAAAGTGGATATAGGAACACTGTCATTCTGAGAATAATGCTCTCTAAGCCTTTAAAACTGATACATGTACAAAACGTAATTCCAGATTTCTGTGTTGGTTCACCAATTCTGGATTTAATCAGTGACAAAATGTCATCATGAAGACAATTCCTACCATATGTTTCAAGGCTCAGGAAACCTTTACTGTGTCAGCTGCTGCTGAAGTTTTATCACCCCTCCTTCTCCTACATTAATACACACACACACACACACACACACACACACACACACACACACACACACACACACACACACACACAAACACACCCCAAAAAA
>JAQLOL010000025.1:22399638-22413071 GCA_029783665.1 Naso thynnoides
AAATTCATCTGCTTTAATCCATTCACACGACGTTATAACACTTCCAGACGAGGTGGAGGGATGGTGGTGCCTCAGCCGTCTCCATGGGAGACGTGACTACGCCCACTTAGGAGACAGGAAGTGTATAAACCATTTCACACCGTTGGCACAGCGTACAGTGAACGATCAACTGACCATCTTTAGTAGATGTCAGGCTGCATTTTTAAAGCCCACTGACAGCCATTCATGTTGTAACAGGGTAGAAATAATAAAGTTCACGTGAAAGTTGCTAGCTACAGGTAAGCCCCCCTTCTAAAGAGAACATCTCTGTTTGTTTGGTCAAAAATTGCTGAGCGAGAGAAGGGAGACGAAAGTTATTACGCCTGGAAAAATAGTTCCTTACAAGTGCTGCCCCCCTAGCTGGAATATTAGAATGAAGATGTTGACTACGGTTGTCACACATTTTCAGCTACTTCCTGTAACGTTTATTGAATATGGACAAAATGTCAACGAACACCATATCTCATAGGTAAAGCTATTTTTTTTTAAAAAAGGGTGGAGTTTATGTAACCTATGTGGCCAATGTTGACAAAGGACGATGACGTGTAGGAACACTTGTGTGCTCCTTTAAGAGACCACCGCAGGGATTATAATTCTATAACGTCTAGATATTTCACTGAAGGCAAAAAATATGACATGTTTTTAATGCTGTGATATTATTTAAGTTCAGCACCATCATGTAAACAACCAGCAACCAAAAATGAGCGTTCCTGAGCATCAAAGGCTTCATCACGGTGCATCATTTGCCTCACAGCTTTTACCATCACAGTATAATTGCATGTTTTGTCAAAGGAGGCCTAACATTATCCCCAGCTAAAAAAAAACACTGATGTTTTTCTTTCTTTTCTCTCCAACAATGAACAGACCACACACACAGTCACGAATGCTGCTTTTACTGAGGAAAATACTTTATTCATTTGAAGCAAAGAGACAGAAAGCCGAAGTCAAGATGGCTTTACACCGAGGAAGCAACAGAAATTAAATCTGACTCGGAAAAACGCTCAACTGGATGCTCGAGTCAGTCTCAAGTCGAGGACGTCAAAACTAAAATATATGTTTAGTTTTTGCTATGATCTGTCCTGTAGAACCTTTGCAGATGCAGTGAGGAATGTAGCTTTTGAGCAAAGAAATTCTAACAGTACATAAATAAATCTTTGAGGATCTAGCCACTAAAATATACGTTTTAAAACATAAGTCTTGTTTTCTAGTCTCTAAACTGGACTGGATGTCTTTCTGTTGAGATTGTTTCATTCTAAAACGTAAAATATGATTTCTTATGCATGTGGCTTTTGTTGTTTTCAATTTCAAAAGCAAATATTGCTTTAAATCCATCTGAATAAAGTTAATTTCAGCATGAGCCTTTTAAAAATATGGGTCTTTCTATTTACAACATGGATGTGCAGAAAATGAACTGACCTCATATCTGGTTTAAGAAGTCTGTAACACAAAGAACATGTTTCAGTAAAGCTGTAAGACACTCGAAATGAATGAGTTAATACTTTTAAAGCCATGATCTTTAATTAACAAACGTGACCCGACAGGAGTCTTAACAATAAGCGAAGTGAAAGCATCACACGTTCATCATTTACAACCAAACCAGATTCGGACTGACTCATAGATCTGTTGATAAACTGCAGAAACATTTATATTTCCTTATTTATTAACAACTTGTATGTACAAAAATAGATACTTTTTTTTCTGGGAGAAAAGTTTTTGGCAAATGCTGAGAAATCACAAAAAAAAACTCTTGTAGGTGACATCTAAAGTGTTTAAGGCGAAAAGCATCAAAGGTTTAAAGGCCCCAAAAAAACATTAGTGCAGGAAGTTAATTCTGTGGTTCCATCACAAATTTACACACACACAGTTTTATTTCAGAAAATAATCAGATTTGATTTTTTTCTCAAAATGCCAGAAAATTATCCCAATTATCTGCCAACCAATTTATCGACCTCTTATTATTTGTAGGTGTCATGATATTGATGATGTTCAGTCTTTAGCTGCTGGAAATCATTTTCCCTGGAATTGTTTGCATCAAAACTGCACAAGTGTTCATTCTTTGGCAGCCAATCTAAAAAACTTTTCAACAAATAAAGATTTCGAACCTTCTCAAATTTTCCAAACATGAGCAGGAACCCCAAAGCTAAACCCACAATGTTTGAAACGTTTAAGTCATGGAAATAAAAATATGAACAGTATATAAAAAGAATACAGCAAAATTAAAACATAAAATACAATATGAACACTAGTATCAAAAAATGTGACGTACGTTTGCATCACTGGAATGAAATAAAAACATTTAATATTAAAAAGAAAGACAACTACGAAGAGCAATAAATTTTTTTGAAAAACAAACAAAAAAGTTTTCTATAAATACAAAAGTTCTCCGTCAGTGTCCTGTAAAAAGCCTCACATGTCATATTTTATTATATTCCCACTGGAACTAATGTCAGGTGACATCATTCACTCCATCTATCTGAATTTATTTTAATGAGATATTTTTGGGAGAGTGACGGCGGGTCAATGAAGACAACAGATACAACTGGTAAGTTGACTCATGTAGACGTTTTTCAGTGCAACTTTACTTCGGAAATTAAGGCAACCAGTGCCCCTTTGTTATTATTATTATTATATTTACTATTATTATTTGTATTATAATCATTATAATTACTACAGTGTATCTGATGAAGCCAAGATGGCGGAAAAAATGACCTTAAACATTAAGTTGTTGAGGTTTGCTTCAGGATACTGAACGACGATGCAGAGGGGCGGGAGGTCAAAGGTCATCGTTGGGTTTAGGTGTTGTGGGCGGGGTCATGTGGGGTCAGGTGGGGTGGGGGTGTTGACATGAGCCTCAGGAGGTCTCGTTGACTGTCCTCTCGAGCTCTATCACTTTACTGCTGCTCTCTAGCGCCCTCTGCTCCAGAGACCTGAGGGAAAAAAACCCAAAGGTGAAACAATCTTTAATGAGAAATCTCGCTGTGTGAAAATAGTTTTAGTTTTTTGGTCCTTTTTTCAGTTCCATGTTTAAGCTGTTGCGTCTGTCAACAGTTCTTCTTCTGTGCTGAGTAAAGTGAGTTTGTATCACCGTGTGTGTGTTCACCTGTGCAGGTCCAGCAGCAGGTTGTTTGACGCTTGCGTATCATTGGTTGTACTCCTGAAAGGCGGGTGTGTGTCCACCCTGATGGGCTCCACCCCCTGTTTCTGTTGCTCTGTGCGACGCCATGCTGCCATGACGACGGCTGGCGCATCCTCTAATTGGTCTGGATATTCTCCGCCCAGACCGAGCAGGTGCGGCTGCTCGTCTTCGAAGGTTGATAACAGATTCCTCGACTTGACTGAAAGACAGTTAAAAAAGATTTTAGTTTATTTATTAAATCAGATTAAATTATTTCTTACTGTCCCGCGAGAAGCTGCAACTCAGCATCTTTAACAGGACAATAGAGATTTTTCAACTTTTTCGGTCTGAACACACCCAGCGGTACCTCAAACACACACTATCACACACACACACACACACACATTTCATCACCACGTTTTCCTGCTTTTTCACACACTGTCTGTTTGTGTGAATGTGTGTGGGATGGATTTGACAGGAAAATAAATGTGATTGTTAAGAAAATTATATCTGGTCCTTATTACAAAAGTGTATGTGCGTGTGGGAGGCGGCGGAGAGGATGTAGTGAAAGGTCAACTCCTTTAATGAGTCTGTGCAGCAGTTAGTGCAGCCATGTAGGTGGAATTGAATTATTGGCAAAGTCATAACCGACCTCCAAAGTTTTACAGCCCAGATTTAATGAATCATTACAATGGAAGCAGCAGGGAGTGAAAACAATATAAAAGTAACTTTCACTGCATATGTATGTGCTCACTCTCTGGTAGCCAATCTTCACTGTAGCTTGATACATATGTTTGAATATTTTTATGTCTGTAAACTGAAATTTTTCCTCATTTGAAGCACATCTATCAGAAGACAGATGTTTAATAATTTCTACTGGATTAATCTATAATGGTCTCCCATGTCCTTATATGTGTGTAGCTCATATATAGAATGAGTATGCGTGTGTGTGTGTGTGTGTGTGTGTGTGTGTGTGTGTGTGTGTGTGTTCACCTGTTGCTGTGTACGACTCTTTGACAGACAGCTGTTTGGAGGTGAGGCCAGTTTCAGTGATGGTGGAGCACGGACTCAAACTGCTCGGGTAGAAACTCCCCAAAAACAGAGCGAAGCACAACACGACCACCTGCACACACACGCACACACACACACGCACATACACACACACACACACACAGAGCGAGAGAGAGTAAATTAATTATGAATCATGCTAAGATGCTAATGAATGATGGGAGCAGATGTTTCCAATTCAATATTTTAATCAATGTTTCAAACCACAATGCCTTGTGAGCACACACACACACACACACACACACACACACACACACAGTGTAGTACCATTAGGCATGAGGATGTCTGGGTGCCAGCCACCCTGCAGGACTTGGGGACTTTTCCTGCCACCACCGCCTGCAGAGACTGCAGCTGCTGTAACAGAGACCTGAGGAGGAACACACACACACACACACACACACACACACACACACACAGAGGTCAGACACACAGGCAACAATACAGAGACACATAAACTCTACAGATGCACATGGGAGCTGAATGAAATGGAACAGGCGACCAGTACTGGAAATTTTGAAACAACTACATTTATTTTCCTTTCAAATTGATTTTGCAACTTTGCAACAGCCTCTGATTGACAGTTGTGACCAGTAACTTTTTAAAATGACTTAAAAGATATTAATTTGAATAAAAAATTAAAAGAAGTACATAAATACAATTCTTAAAAGATACTAAATATTTCAGGATCTGCATTCATCACCAACACACCCGTCCTTTATAACTGATTCATCTTTAGTTGATTTATTTATTCTTATGGTTTCACTATTTTACCATCATCAACTCTAAGAAACAAAAATAAGCAACATCAATATAGTCAGGTTTTCGACTGAGGTGTTTTTCCGCTGTTTGTTTAGGTTGTTTAGGTGCACCACACACACATGCACACGCACACGCACACACTCACACTTACACACACACAGAAATGCAGCTGGTTCATTTAACTTTAGGACAGTGATGATAAAGCCCACTTTAACTGCTGGGTGGAAAACAAGACTGTGTTCCTGTCAGCTCTACACAATGCACATATCTCACACACACACACACACACACACACACACACACACTCTTACACACCCCTTACTTGCACATGTGTGCACGAGTCAGCAATACAATACTCACTCTGCACTTCTGTGACTGTGTTATCATGTGAGTGAAAACATACTGCTCGCATATTTCTGTGCGAGTCAAATCTTTATATTTGCTCAGCGAATGCAAATGCTCACATCAGATTGGACGGTTTCCAAAGCTTTGAACTCTGAGGCAGTCTGATGGTATTGTGGCCATGAAAGAGTCTGACAGTCGTATGCTGCATAGGGAGGGGGGAGCGGTGCAGATACAGCAGATTGAGAAATAAAGAGAAGACGTTGCATTGTTTGAAGAAGTTGAGCATAAAGAAACCCCCCGTAGTCAGAATGAAGCGGCTGCTGCGAGTGAGTTGACCTCTGAACCGCTGAGCTCCTGTATGCCTCTCAGTCTGCCTGCCTGTCTGACTGCTTGTTTGTCTGCCTGCCTGTCTCTCTTTTTTTTTTTTTTTGCTCCACTGTTTGCCTGACTGCCTGTCTTCAAAATCATTTGGGGATGTACAAAGAGTCGGCACATAAAGGGAGTTCCTTCCTTCTTGATGCATTTCCTCACACATTGAGGCATTAAATACCACGCATACAGCGAATAAATTTAGAGGAATAAAGATGTAAACACTCATATTGGTTATTGTTCACTACATGTAAGAGGTATGGAATCAATTCACAAAAAAAAATATTATGTTTTTCCGTGGACATCTGCAACATTTTCAGTTTCCAGCTGCTGTTGTAGGAGGGGAAGTATTTTAAAGTAAAGGTTCAACATTTTGGGAGATATGCTTTCCGATCTTGCAATGAATTAGATGAGAAGATTAAAACAAGGAAGAAACAGCTAGCCTGACTCTTTCGGAAAAACAACAATTCCTGGAGTCTCCACTAGTTGCCTGGCAACTTGTCATGGCCAAGGCAAGGGAAGTTTTTGACATCCGCGCTCCTCAGTTAATCCAAAAAAAATTGTCACTTACACTTCAGATTTGCATGGATAAAAATGAAGATTCTATGTGTTCATTAGTGAGCTTCCCTGTTTCTGATCTGTAGGCTAAGCATGCTGCAGGTGGTAGCTTCATATTTACAATAATATGCAAGAGTGGTACTGATCTTTTCATCTGTCAGCAAAAAACAAATTAGTGTTTTTTTTCAACATGTCAAACTATTCCTTTGAGTCACACAATATGGGTCTTAAAGTTTCTTTCTGCTTTAGTCTCTCCAGGTAGTTTTCTCTCTATGTTCTCTTTTAATTAGCTGTCTCAAACTGTCATCAAGCCAGCATGAGTGTGAGTGTGCTTGAGAGTGTGTTTTGGTAAGCATATGTGTGTTTTTTTTTTATGTGCATGCTCTCTTATACGATTTATGTGCGTGCATGTCTTTGTATGTTAGTGTGAGCATGAACTTGTATATTTGCGTGCTTGTGTGTTTTGGTCCATATGTGTGTGTGTGTATGTGTATGTGTGAATATTAAGCTGACAGCAGCTGTAAAATTCCTCTCTGAGCATCACAGAGGGGAGGCTGATGGGAGCTGACAGGGAGCAAGAGTGAAGGGAGGTGGGAGAGGAGGATGAAGGTGAGCGTGGAGAAGGGGGAGACGGCGGTTGCCAGCTAGTTTGGTGATTGAAAGTTCGGTCAGGCTTTGCACAAATTCTTTATTGCTATCGAAGAATACTGATGCCTTTACTGTCATTGTCTTAACCTTATGGAGTATAACACACCTTGGATGTATCAGCTCAAACTGAAACAACTGTTTCCCCTAAATATTTGCAGATGCTGCTGAGGTCTGGCTTTTAGCCACTGCTGGAACTATTCCCAGTTATTCATTTATTTATCCTACTTTGCATTTAGAGGACAAATATTTATTTCAATTTATTTCAAATTATATAAGATAACCTCAGACCACACCAATGTTGAAAAAAGCCTTTACTAACTTGTTACAAGTTAAATAAAAAATGTATATGTTAACTATTAAATTACAGTGTGCTTTATAATTGATAAGGGAATAATTAAAATTATTCTGGTCCTGTTTGTTTGAACTTGACAGAGATACATACAAAAGCTCCACTTGTATATGTAGTAAATAAGAGGCATATGAACTCCGCTAAAGAGGAAGGTATAAGAAGCTCGGCAGCAAGGCAAGAGAGAAGGATTTAGATAGTGTGTCCATATTCAGGGGCAGCATCCATCAAAGACTGCAGCCCACGAAGGCTGAACCGAAGCCTCATTAAATGAGACTTTTTTTTTTTTTGTCTGTGACCCAGTTGTTCTACAAATGCAGCCCTTGCAGGATGCAGCCCCTGCATTGGAACATAGTGGAGTGAAGCATTGTCCTGTACACTGATCAGCCAGGTGAAATAAGGAACATGGATCAGCTTGTTACAATGCAATGCTCTGCCATGAAACCTTGAGTCTTGGACGTCATGTGGATGCAATTTAACACTCACATCACAGAGCCAAACAATCAGAGACCAAGTACACCCACTGGTGGCGACAACACTCGACGGTGGCAGTGGCTCCACCAGCAGGACAGTGAGATCTGCAACATTGCAAAAACTGCCCTGGAAAAACTCAAAGAATGTGACAAAGTTCTCAGTGCAACATCCTGGCCTCCAAATTTGCCAGATCCCAGTCTAATTGAGCATCGGTTGGACTAACTGGAACAAATCTGATAATTGGCAGATCCATTGTGGATCGAACTGAGCTCTGATCTATGGAGGCATCTACACAGCACCTCTGGCAGTGTTATGTAGTGTATGTGAGCTGATGCTTTTAGTCCTGTTGGTTGTGAGCCAGGGCTTCCATGGATTGGACTTTTTCACAGATGTTTGATTGGGTTGGGATCTTTGGAATTTGGTGGCCAAATCGACACATGGAGAATTTTGCAACCCTTTCAGGCCATTCCTAAGGAGAGGAGTGTCACTGCCATTGAAGAGTCCCATTACCATGGGTTAGGGCTGGACGGGGTCTACACGTCTGCAGTAGTGTTTGAGTCGGTGTCAGGTGACATCTACATTTATGCCAGGACCCGAGGTTACCCTATAATTTCAGCGACACTCAAGTGGAAAGTTGCGCTTGGAATATTTACTGTACTGCTCCCCCCTCCCTTTCAAATAGCTTCCACTGAACTAGATAATGTAATGGACACGGCTGAACGACTCAAGCATTAGTCTTCATAATAACGTCTGATTAGTGCAGTTTTGTGCTGATGTCAATGCTCTACATCAGTTGGCCTGCGAAGTGTTGCAGTGTGGGAGGTCCTGTTCTGACCCTGTTTGACCATGTGAGCAGTGGTAGTTCACATTAGGACACAACACGGATAAGGCTGACGTATCCCTGATTAATCTGATTTATAGTGCTAATCATCATGTTGATCTATTGCTGTCCAAGTAGTGGTTTAGGCTATTAATCCAATCAGTGGCGTATTATTTTCAGCAACAGGTGTCCTATCATAACACTAGTTGCACTTTGAGTGCATGAAGTTCTTTAATTACAACATTCATAGAGTGAAGAGTATGTCACTGATTCCTCTTTGTAACTGATTAAGATAATTACATTGTTTTGAATTTTAATCCACTAAAACCAGTCAGTGCAACCTAAATAAATAGATTCTGTCTTTGCACTTTTGTCTTTTTTTTTTTTTAAAGGTGCTCCCATATTAACCAAAAAGCGGCAACATTAGCTACTTACTAACACAGCACGTCTCTCTCTCTCTGTGTGTTTGAGATATGAAAATGAAAGGCTGAGGAATTGCGCTAATTATTGGTAGTCAGCTGTATGTGATCACTGGGGCAGAAAGAGCATCTCTGGAGGGGTGAAACCTAAAAACAAAGTGGCTAGTCTTATGACACTCCACAGGGGTGAGAGCCTGCTAAAGTTCACCACCTCTGTATTGTGTAAGCAGCCCTGTTATAATAATAATTGCCTTCATCTTGGCCAAGAAAATGACTGTAAATCTTTTATCAGAATTGCCAGATGAAAACTAGCAGGTTTATAGGATCATTGAATCATAGTTGGATGTTGCAAAAACTGTGTGAACTGAGTGCAGCATCTTTTCATGAGTAATAAATCTGTAAAATGCGAAGCAAATTTGGCTGAATAATTGAAACAGAGAAGGTTTTATCTTCAGAAACTTTGCTTGAATCTTGCACAGGTTTAGGATAGATGTGATGCCAGTTTCAGTGGCATTGCCAGTCTTAACCTTCTCTACCACACAGTAGCTCTATTTTACACTACCAGACCCTCAGGAAAGTCTTTCCCCCTCAGCACTCAACATTTGCATGTCTGTGAGCTGGTGGCAGGATTTTGCCCTGTGGGAAACCGACGTCTGGCCAAGACTCTCTGACCCACACAACCCAACAGTGTCCACAGTGTGATGTGGTGTTGAGTGGACCTGCTGGCATGAAGACGATGACAAGAACAACAGTCCTTATTTTTCTGTTGGCTGTGTGTGAATGGTCATACTGCAAACTTCTTGCTGAGTAACAGAAATCACAAAACCTGTCGATGGACCAGTCACTATGTTGATACTGTAATACAGTGTGTTTCGGTGCTGTTAAAATCTAAATGGAGCATCACTCAAGAAACTTACTTTTTAGTTTTGTGTGATAACTGAATGGAGGTTCTTCATAAAGTATTATATCAACATCAGACAAACAATCTGTATTGAAAATCTGTATTGAAAACCACTAAAAAATTGATAACAAAAAACAATCAAACAAATTTTCCACATACTTGAAGGACACGTTTTGGACTCTGCATCTGCTACAGCTTCACTGTTGATTTACTTCAAAGGGAAACTAAGCAAATACTTGCAACTGTGTGCAAGTGTGTAGACACTGCTTGTATAAAAATGTTTCATTCTGCTTGTATTGAATCTGTTCTTTGTTAACATTGTCTGCTGGTTCGGTTTTTTTAGTCCAGAAAACAAGAATAAGTTGGAAAAAATGGTCAAGTTGTGCTGCAAGATAACTGGTGTTACTTTTAAAAACCTCTAACTTCTGTATGAAGAGAGGGTCGCCTCAAAATTCAGTCGACTCTCTTTGACTCCCAACATCCCCTCAATGTTGAGTTTCAGACAGCTCCCATTAGGTCGGAGGTTTAGCTTCCCCATATGCAGCACAAAGCGATACAGTTCGTCCTTTGTCCCGTCTGCTGTCACTTATCTTAACAAGCACTGACCCTATTTTTCATGGTTCACTCCTGACAGTGTCAGTTACTGTGTGACTGGATACTGTGTATTATTTAATTTGCACCATTTGTAATTGTATTTTTGGATTTTTTTTGACTACCCAGTATACCAAATTGCCTCTTGGGGACATATAGTTTTTCCCTATCTTACCTTAAAGAGGACATGAAGAGTGTGTGGGCTTGTCTACCAAAGCTAGTTTCTCTGAACCCTTGGAAAATCCAAGTAGCAATGTGAGCCAGCCAAAGTATGAAAAGGGCCACAGAGTAAGTTTTTACAGTGTTAAATAAAATAACTTGGTCAGTAAAACATAGTGAAGTGTGCTCTCTAATGTTTATTAGCAAGTCCTTGAAAGAAAACACCTTCTCAACTTTAGAACATATTTATTTCAACTACTCAACCTTTTCTGATGAAAGGATTTCGAAATCAGTAAATTACATTTTAAGGTACTAACCACATTGGACTGGCACAGCACAGACTTATTCATTACCTTATCTTGGTAATTTTGTTAGTTCACCATGATTTTAACATGCAGCTTTATTCAAAGCTGCACTGAGTGAACTCACTGGTAAGGATTAAAATTTTCTTCTTTGGCAGAAAATGCTGACAAACTTTAATTCAGCACCAGTCACCAAACCAACAACCCGCCTCACCTCCCAGGATAATCAGAGGATGGAAATCTTGCAGACCACCCATGAATACACACACACTCATGCACACTCATACAGAGGCAGTGCATGGTGCAGGAGCAGATTGCTCTACTAAATGTCAGGTTGTATTTTTCCACCAACTCCTTTGCAATTAGCGAAAGCTCATGACTAGGATATTAGAGTACTGATTGTGAATATGACAGTTTCACCCCGTTTTTGCACGTTTATGCATGCACACACACTGGACTGTATGTGCACAGAGGTTTTATTAGGTGACAATGAAGTTTTCCTCCTCATGGATGCAAAGCCTGTATATTTGAACTCCCATCTACAGCAAATTTTCAGTCATCATTGAAGGGAATGCCTTGTGTGGTTGCAGAAATCATCCACCTTCTTCATGAAGGGCCTGCTTTGTTCTTTAAGTAATGCTTAGTTTCCTCAAAGTGCAGACAAGCTGAACAGCATTATACTAATGGGCATTCAAGCTAAGGTTTACTCACAGCAATGAATTTGTATCCATGAACGAGTCTGTAAGAAATCCAGCAGGTGATGTTCAAGGTCTTGGAGAAGCATCATTAGGGTTTCATAGAAGTAAAAATAAATAAAACATCAAAAGTTGTGATACAATTTATTGCTACAGTGCAACTCAGAGTGCTATTTAAAATTTCACAAAAAAGTCTTTTTGGGGGGTATCTTTGAGGATAAGTATTTTGCATAGTTTAGTAAGTGTTCTCAGGGCACACTGTCATTTTTTGAAGTATAAATATTTAGTGTTGGAGATAAGTGATGACTGTTTATCCAGGTAATTAAAGGTAATTTAAATTCTGAACACAAGCTGAGTGTTTGTCAAAGTACAAACTTTAGCAAAGCTCTGTTGACAGAATCAGCTCACACATTTGCCAGTGCTGCAGTGAATCAGAGTTCATTTGGATGCAGCAGCTCTAACAAACTTTATGAGTCTGTAAAGACTTTTTTAGACCAGTCTATTATAAAAATGAGTGTGCAGTTACTTTATATAAGTATCGCAAGCTCATGGCTGGAAATACATTTGTTTGATGTTCAAACTGGCAGCAGAAATCTGGGCAGGAAAAGTGAAAGAGCAGCAGTGGGATGCTGTTGACCAAGGTACTTGATGTCTACCTAGTGCACTGAGCAGCTTTCAAGTGCTGAAATGAGAGCATACCTTTACAACTTGCCTTTTAATAAGCCTTAAAATTCCCTGTATAGTATGTTTGTGTGTATGTATGTGTGTGTGTGTGTGTGTGTGTGTGTGTGTGTGTGTGTCTGTGTGTGTGTGGGGTGTTTGGCAGAGGTTCATAAAAGGATTTGGCGGTGTATTGTGTTGAAATTTTGAATCAAGTCGCAAGTTTACTTACACTTTCGCAAAGTTACCTACTGGGGCTTTAACTTGTATAAAAGCTAGGGCCTGACTATTATGGAATTTTGGGGGCCGACACCAATACTGAAATAAAGAGAAGGGTCGGCTGCGCGAGGACACAGCCTCTGTATATGGAGCGCTTGCTCTACCGACTGAGCCACCGGGCGCCCCAGGATTTAATGTTTTTAAAAACACATGGGCTAAAAATGCAGAGGAAAAACGTTTTCTTTTTTGAGAAAAAATAAGCGACTTTTATTTTGTTAACAAACGCGTGACGCGTCACTAAAGGGATACCTGTATAGCTCCTCCCCTCTGCAGTGCACTGCGCAGAGTGGGGTGGTAGTTCATCAGATCAGTAGTTTCAGTAGTCAACTGGTCAGTTAGTCGGTTAATCAGTATATATTCTGGGCGATATGGACGATCAGTTTCTAGCACGACTGTGCTGGAGGCTCGGCTAACGTAGCTGCACAGGCAGTTTTCAGCTCTATGGGCGTGCCGTATCAGGACACAGAGGTGAACTTTGGCTTTAACAAACTTTACTGATCTGTTTGGACGACAGGCGTCCTGGAGCCCGACTGTCTGCAGCGGCCGTGCTGCTTCACTGACTCATTAACTGATGCGCTGCTTGAGCCTCTTCTACGACGACACTGGAGCAGGATTAAAAATGAGCAGAGGACCAACATGAGCCAAGAGACTTTTTCTCATGAAACTGAAACATACATCGGGCGTTTGATGACCAGGGCTAATTAGGTACAAATCAAAGTAGAGAAACACATTACATAAGCTGAGACGACTTTATGGTTAATTTGGGTTATCTGGGCTCATAATGTGCAGCTTCCTGTGTTTATTATATGAGGCACCATAGCTGCCTTGTTGTCGTTTGTTTTGGGGGATTTGTTCATATCAGAGGCGGCATAAACGTTTCTCCAGT